>ML279691.1:658-39738 GCA_005239495.1 Nicotiana undulata
TGGAGCCATTAAAACGCCAAAAACAACATCAAACCCATAAATTCTCATCCGATTCAAGCCTATGATTCCCAAAAACTTCTGAAACACGCATTTGATCAAAAACCCAACCAAACCATCTCCGAATGACCTGAAATTTTGCGGGCAAGTCCAAAATGACCTAACGAAGCTACAGCAACTCTCGGAATCCCATTCCGACCCTCGGATCAAAATCTCGCCTATCAACCGGAATTCGCCAAAATACTAACTTCGCCAATTCAAGCCTAATTCTACACCGGGCATCCTAAAAATATTCTGAACACACTCCTAAGTCCCAAATCACCTAACGAAGCTATCCGAACCATAAAATCCGCATTCCGAGGTCGTTTACCAATAAGTCAACTCCGGGTTGACTTTTCCAACTCTAAAGCTCTTGTTAGAGACTAAGTGTCTCAATCCACTCTATTTTCACTCCGAACCCGAACCAACCAACCCCAACACTTCATGAACAGTCTAACCGAGCTACTACAAGACAGAAATAAAGGAATAGATGCGTATACTGCGTAAACGGACCGGGTCGTTACATGGGTGGGGGTGGATTTGATGTCGTTGATGGAGGCGTCATCACTACCACCAATAATCATAATGATAGGGCAAGATGGTGAAGGTAGATTTGGTGGCTCGGACATTCTCGACCCCTTGATAAGGTATTCCTTCCTTTGTCGCTGAGTTGCTCTTTGAGGTGCCCTTCTTGTAGCAAGTTTGCTACTTCTAGTCTTAGGGCGCTGCAATCTTCTATTTTGTCTCCACTTCTTGGTGGAACTCGCATAGGGCATCATATTTTATGGTGCTTGGGTCGGATCTCATCTTTGGACATTTTACCTTCATTCCGAGCTTCTCAAGTGCGTAGACTAACTTTGTGGGAGACACACAAAATTTATGAGCAGATAGCAAGGGGGCATACCTTGACCGTTCCTGTGAGTTCCCAGTATCAGCCTAGATGGGTTGTCTTTATAATGAAAGGAGGGAATAGGTGCCCTAACATAGGGTTGGTGTCGTTCCATGCCTGGCCACGATACGAGATGATCCCTTCTTGTATCTCTTTCCTGGTCTCGGTTTGTACCGAGGTAAGTCGGCGAGCAAGTCAATTGAGGTCGTCGCCGTCTGCTCTAACCTCCGCACAGTAGGCATTGTGGATTTCATCCCAAAAGGTTAGTGGGTATTACATAAACTAAATCAGTAATTTTCTAGTCGCCCTCGAACCATCTCTGCTCAACCCGTTTTGAAAAACTGCCACAGCCATCCCTTGGAGACGTTTGGTAAAGTCATCCTCACCCTGTTGAATCGGGCGAGGAATTCCCGCAATCCCTATCCTGGGGATTGATTGATGGTGAAGATATCGTTCACCCTTGTTTTAGCTTTCTTGGCCCCGATGAGTGCCGTTACAAACTTATCAGCCATCTCCTCGAAAGTTTCTATGGAATAAGTTGGCAGTTGTGAGTACCACGTCAAAGCCCCTTCGCTGAGAGTCTCACTGAATTTTTTCAACAAGGTGGAGGATACCTGCTCCTTGGTAGGGTTGTTGCCTTTCACGGCGGTGACGTAATGGGTTACATGATCTTTGGGATCAGTTGTCCCATCGTAAATGCTAATACATGCAGGCATCTTGAAGGTCTTTGGTATGGCCTGTGGAGCCACTTCTTCCTTGTACGGATGTTCCACAAACCCATCTGCGTCTCTTTTTGGTAATAATTTGGGAGCACCTAGTATTTTGTCTACTCGTTCCTGGTGCTCTTTCATTTGGTCCTTGGGTGCCTTGTTCTCGTTTTTCATTTCCTCCATTCTTTTCAGCACAGCGGCGAGGACGCTGTCACTTGCATTGTTAGTAATAATGTGTATAGACATGTAACTTTTTACCCTCCCTGAGATTTTACACATTTTAGCGTTTAACAATTTAGTTTAGGTCTAATATCGTTATTTCAATTAGTTTTGACTCTTTTACTTTATTTTATCATAAAATAAAAATTACAAAAATATTTTCTTTTATTTAAGCTAATTGACATTTTATCTAGTTACTTTTAATTTATCTACCTTTTATAAAATTAAAAAAATACAAAAATAGTATTGATATTGTTTCAAAAAAAAAAGAGATTAGAAGAAAATTTTCGGACTCATTTTGTCTTGTTTTTATGTAAGAAGAGCACAATTGTAAGTTTGGTTGGCCCAATTTTAAGCCCAGTTCCGAATGGCCCAATACTTTACCCTAAATTAACCTACACTCTCTTCTTATCCCTAACCCTAGAAAAGCACCCACACAGCACATTCATCTCCACCCTCAATCAAAAACAAGTCGTCGCCCTTCCACACCAGCCACACCCTAACGCCAACTCCCCCTATTCACCACCAGTGAGCCGCCGCCGTCTACACCCTCAATCAAGACAGTCGTCGCCACCGCCAGCGACTCCAGTCAGCCGCCGGAAGAACTACCCAAAACCAGCCCCTCCTACACTGACCCAGCATCAACCGCCTTCCTCGCCATCAGGCCTGCCGGAAACCAGCCAGTCTCACATACCACAATAACCCTCCATCTCTTTTCTTACCACTGCTCATAAGCTGCTGGCCATCCTCCATGGAAACAACTACCAAATCACCCTAAACCACCGTAAAACATTGCCCAAAACTCGAGCTCAAACCAGCTACCATCCTCCATTAAAATAGTTACAAAATCTACTCGAAATCACCCCCAAAAAGCCAGCAACAAACCTAGCTGCAATCTGGACGGTTCTAGGATTTTCCCAACGAGGTTTCTAAACCAAAAAGGAGTTCGATGAGTGAGGTTTTCGTCCGTGGATTCCGGAGAAGTTTTATGCACAAAGTCAAGGTCGAGTTTGCCAGTCTGAGTCTTGTGGCGTCTCCATAGCTGTTTGGTTTGAATTTCGTCGCCATTTCGTGCATACCGTGGGTCTGAGCATATCTTTGTACTCACTATTTTACTCGTTTAAAAGAACGCACATCTCAGGTCTCTTGATATCCTTCTCTTCTATCTTTATGAATTTACATGCTTGTGAAATTGTTTTAGTCGGTTTGATCATATGAGCTTATGTTATTTCACTTTAACATGGTTTCGTCTCATCTATGTTTCCCGTGTTGGATATTTTGAGTTCAAATTAACTGCTCTTGGTTGGAAATTGCGGCAATCGGCATGTCTTCTTCGCTTAGTGAGTTTGTTTTGCTATTGATTTTACTTCACCGTAGTTTAATTAGTTTATATCACAAATCGATAGTGCATTCAGTGGTTAATATTAGTTAAGTATATGTTTTCTTCTCTGTTAGGCCAAATTTAGGCAGAAACTACAGGATTTATTTATGCTTTATTCACCTTATTTGCCTAGAGCTTAATAATCTCAAACCTTAGGATATATTTAACTTATGAACATTGTAGCTTGCTTTAGGCGCAATTCTTAATAAATTATCGTGATTATGGGTACGATTCCCGTGGCATAGTCATGATACGTAACCCCAAAATTCGAGTGCACGCTGGCGTGACTCGACCATCAAACAGTTAAAATAAAATATATTATCGTGACTATGGGTACGGTTCCCGTGGCGTAGTCACAGATATGAAGCTCCAAAATTCGAGCGCACGCTGGCGTGAATCGACCCCCAACTTCAAATAATAAAAATAAACACGTTGTGAATCACGGGTGCATTTCACGTGACGTGATTTGTGATGTGTAAAAAAATAACAAGTGCGCGATACCGCTACTTGTTTAAATAAACTTTGTATTGTTTAAAATAATTAAAAGCGGCTAAAAGGTTAAAAGGGCACAATTGGCTTAAAACATGTAATTAATCAGATAATTAGGCCAATTAATAATAGTTAAGCGACCGTGCTAAAACCACGAAACCCGGAAATGCCTAACACCTTCTCCCGGGTTAACAGAATTCTTTACCCGGTCTTCTGGTTTTCGCAAACTTTAAACAAAGTCATTTCTTCCTCGATTTGGGATTTAAAATAAATCGGTGACTTGGGACACCATAAATTATCCCAAGTGGAGACTCTGAATCAACAAATAATCCCGTTTCGATTATTGTCACTTAAATTGGAAAAACTCTCTAATCCCCCTTTCTGGCGGGAAAAAGGAGGTGTGACAGTGTGAGTTTTACCTAAAGTCGGAGGGTTTGGTTGGTCGTCCTGTTCGTTCACGCATTGTGTTGCATGGACTCTCGTGGTTTCCGTGGTCATGCATGGGGGCTTGTTTACAAAGCACGCTAACTAGGATGTCAGTTAGCCACACTTTGAGTAGCTTTTTCAAAGCGGGTGGCGCCCCTCTCCCGTGAACGTGGAGGCCTCTTTCCTGTTTTGCTTTGTTATGCTACAGAAAAGTGGAGGCGACTTTCTCGTCTGGGAGAGGTCGTGGGCATTATCTCCTCATCATGAGTGTCATAACCTTCATTGATAACACTAATGAGGTTGATGGAAACATTATATGTACCATAGTTCCGTTTCCTTGGTTACCTGCCATGGAGATTTTTGTATGCACAGAGAAACACGATAAAATTGGTGGTTTGTTAGATTAACAAGTCACGTGAGTCATAGATCTAATGGAAACTTAAAAATCGGCGGACAAAATCCCTACACAACGCCAAAAGATAGACCGAATGTCTTTGCAGTAAGATCTCACGTGTGCTATTTGAGCACCAATAAATAACTACAAGAATGTTAAGATCATTGATCCAAGACTATAGAAGATATCATTAAATAGCAATAAATAGCATTAATGTAAATAAATGGATGTGAGTCATCTGAAAAGGGCGAGATTTCTGAATATTACTTTTGACAAAGATAAATGGTGATTACGCTTTGAAAATTCGGATCCTCCTTGGATCGTGGGAGAAAAAATAGATAAAGATCTGAGAAAAGGCAGATTTTGTTTGTGTATGATAAAGTAAGAATCTTCAGAGAATGTCAATGTATTATTTTTTACATCGAGTCCCCAATCCACCCTATAACTACATATCTTTCTATTTATAAGGGTACATGGGTCACAAAACCCTAAATAGTACAATTGGGAGGAATATTCACTGGAATATTCTCTGAGGGGCTTTATCTCTAAAACATAGCCATTATTGCTTTACTGAAGGGAGTTCTCGTCCTCGTCTTCGTCCTCTGTTGAGTCACCTCGACCTCGCCTTCGCCCTCAGTTGAAACCAAATTGATAACACATGGCAGTCTTTGAATGCTTTCTTAATATCGACTAGGCCCACTTATAATTATGATAATTTTTAGCCCATACAATAGCCATATGTAAACCTACATATGAAATTAGTCAATACGTAGTAGCAGCCACCCTTCTTCTTTTTTTTTTAAAAGAAAAAGCAATTCAATGCAAAAAGTTAACCTTTTAGAGGAAATGAAAACCAAAAATATGGAAAAGGAAGAAAAAGTACTCCTATGTCCTATATCCTAACACCTACGCAATAAGAAACCACAGATTCATGGCATAGGGGAGTCTCGGGTGAGCTTCAAGAATATCATTTGAAAAAGTTGCTTTTCCTTATTTAAGGTATCTTTTTTTAGGAATTATTGAACTAAGTAGATAAAGCATATTTTTCCTTCGCAGAATTGTGATCAATACCGTGCAAGAATTTTCTAAAATATTTAACTAAATCGCTTTCTAACAAAATTGCTACAGCAATTAAAGAATTTCAGCTAAGTTGACACAGGTATAAAGCTACAGAATGTAGTTAACTGGAAAAAAAAAAATTAACAGTATGATCTTTGAAGAAAAAGATTAGAAAAGAAGCCAAAGAAGCTATATTATTCACAGTTTTGTCTCTCGCTCCCCCCCCCCCAAACAAAACATAATAAAGAAAATTAATAAATCTCTTACCTAAAGTTATAAAATGTACTGTACGTATCATTAGAAGCATCTAAACGCAAATTCCTTGGATTTAATTAATTGTTAATAATGATCATGTGCAAGACAATGCAAATACAACCCATATTTGAAAATAAGCACAAGCATTCACTCAAAGGAAAATAAGATTGTAGAGCTTCGTGCTGTGATTCCTTTGTCTTCAAGCGTTGACAAGTAAAGATAATGAACTACACCGGCACGCACCGTCCCCCTCTCCTTTTCACTCTTTAATTCCTTTAATTCTTTTTCTTGATTCTTCTAGTTTTTTAGTATTCATCTTTTTCCTTTTTATTCTGTGTCCGACCCCAAAAGAGTCCGGTTAAATTCAAATTTGCATCGAAAAGCTTCATATGGAAAAATGAACGCTCTCTAACAATGACGACTGCATATAGGTTCAAATTTGAAACCTTTGATTAAAAATATTCAGTTCTAACTACTACATTTTGGTTTTATTTTCCTCCCACTAGTTTATGGAACTGCGTATACATATATTTGAAGTCGGTATACACACACGAGCTCCACTTTTGTGTCATTTACTTAATAAGGTGTACAAGAATGAGTTGTTTTAATGCATTTTATTAAAATACAACCAAGCAAGAACTTTTATTAGCTGGACCCCTTCTATCTTTTGATTATTTAGAATACACCCATCCTACAACTTCGCGCTGAGGTATTTCCTATTTTTTTGAAGAAGAAAAAAAGAAGAATATTGGGAGTTTTGAAGACTATTCAGCCGGTTTTACATTTTCTTCTAAGTAGTAATTAATTATAATTATATATATATATATATATATATATATATATATATATATATATATATATAATTATTAGTATATATTTTCAAGACATCGATTAATCCTTTCTTACAATTATTATATTGTTAGCCTTTAAGTAACTTCATAGTGTACAAATTAAACCTTTTTTTTCTAACTATCTTGGCAAGGGTTCAATAAATAACCAGTTGAAAAAACAAATTATATCATCATAATATCACAAGGCCGACCTTTTACATTAGATTTAAACAACACAAATAATGTAAAAGTTATTCACAAAATTATCAATAGATATAACTTATATTCCTTTATTGAATAAGAGAATAAACAGACCGTGGTTTACCTTTTGATTTAATTAATCCTTTGTATATCTGCCAGTTGAGTGATGATGATTTAAAAGGAAGTTTTGTTATTCCCATAAACCATTAATGTTTGACTTTGAACTTTAAAATATACAGTTTACAACAGTGTCGAAATTTAATGTATATACCGTTAGTCATGACAAAATCTACTGTACTTTGTCAGCAAATTGTTAGTTTTATGGAGATCCGAAAACACGAAAGTTTTAATAAAAAACTAATTGTGGTCAAAGAATTGCTCAAGAAACATTTCGCGTGTGACGCGTAGTTAATAAAATGAGTTGAGAATTATAAGGTTTTAGGTTTAGATTTCAGTATATATAAGCAAAAACATTAGATGGCCCGATACATATATTTCGGTGGAGGTAACAGATACTTCGTGCAATGTTAGGGTATCTCAAGAAATAGTTAGGGTGTGACGTGTGGTCAATAAAATGAGTTGAAAATTATAAGGTTTTAAGTTTAAATTTCAGGATAAGCAAAAACACTAGATGGTCCGATATATATCTCAGTGTAGGTAACAGATACTATGTACGCGCAAGCTGAATCGAACTCGATTCTTTAAGAAAAATGTAGGAATAATAGGAGTTGGAACTTCATTGATACATCTGTCAGATGGAATTCAAAAGATGAGAGGCATATCCTTTCCCATTGTCTTCTTGTACTTGCTTTGTACTTCTTCTGGAGGCTATTGCGTCTATCCCCTCAGTAATTTGCTATCTTTTTATTCAATAACCAAATAAAGATTCCAAAAGACAAAAGTACGTTGGACGGCCACCTAGGTATCACTTCCTTGTCTCAGCTTTTCTTTAACTTTCTTTATTATTTTCTCAATTTGATCATAGACAAGAGAATTAGTTACCAATAACGTAGTGTTCTATGCCTTCAAATAGCCATAGCACGATAAGAACCATATTGAAGGGAGTCCAAACGTAGCCGGTAAAATTATTGCCATATGACTAGGAGGTTACGAGTTCGAGCTGTGGAAACAGTCTGTTGCAGAAATGAAGGATAGGGCTATGTACAATAGAACCTTGTGGTCTGACCATTTCCCGGACCGCGCGTATAGCGAGAGTTTAGTGCACCGGGCTAAGCCCGTTTTTAGGATCCCTCCTTAAAAGGGCAGTTCAATAACTACATAGTAATCTCTTTGTTTAAAGATTTTAAACTTCTAATATTTGCTGTTATTTGTGGCATAAGTCATTAGGCTTTACAGCGTCAGAAATTCAGAATCTTATTGTGATTACGTTTTGGAGGTGTAAAATAGCTATCTATAATGCCATGTGTATTAAAACACAGTTATTTAAAACAAACATAGCTCTTTGAACAAGCACGTTCAACAGTAATTTTTCATTTAAAACTTAAACCTACCTTATCTTCTCTTTCCAGTCACTAATTACTACTCTACGTTTATAACGTACCAACAGTGAATAAGTCACAATTTAGACTGTTCGGATTTAAGACTATTGTTAGTCAATTAGAGTAAATCTTTTGTATTTCCTTGTTTGTAACGGTGTAAGAAGCCATTCATTCTATCGTATTCAGGGAAATTAGTAAACTAATAGCCTGTTTGGCCGAACTGCAAAAATTAACTTATTTTGGAAAGTATTTTCATCAAATATATATTTTAAACAAAAAAAGAATACTTCTGAAATTGAGAAACTTAATCAAACAAACTATAAACCTCCATTTAGTAGAGTATTAGGGCTAAGAAATGATTACATAATCATAAAAAAATAGAAAGAGTCAAAATGGGCATTTTGGTAATTTAATTGTGGATATCCAAACAGTATGAGTAACAAAGATGTAGCATGTCCTATGTCCACTCATCACATACTTTTTAAGTATTAAATGGACCAGTCACAATATTCACATAAATGTACATCTATCTCTACTAACAGACTAGTACACATTTACTAAAAATGGTCCCCAGAAGCAGTTGAGGCAAAGTCACATTCAACTTTTTTCACAGCAATGGGCTGGACCGTAATTTCCAAACTTTTAAAGCCCAACTACTTTTGTGGTGTAAAATATCTGCAGACCTAATTCCCTAGCTATACCTTAAAATTGATGATGCCTCATGCCTACCCCTATTATATAGATGAACACACACCTGTAGACAATGCATGCAACCACTGCCACCTTCTTCTTTATTTCCTTTCGTCTTTTTCCTTCGCCGCTGTATTAATAATACAGGCTGTGTAGTGTATCTGCAGCTATGGCCAAACATTTAGGGGTCGTTTGGTAGAGGATTTAAGAGTAGCACTGAATATGATGTATTAATTATAATGTGATTAGTTATGTTGTAATTTTTCATATTTATTGTTTGATTTGATGTATTAAAAATAATAAGCATTGGATAATTTTGTAAAAAAGTTAGTGATATGTGTATAGGCCGAAATCTGACCGTAGGAGAACACCCCTAAAAGGGACCGTAAGGAAACGGTCAAGACATGATTGTGCACGCGAGACGCCATAACGTGTAACGTAACGGCCATGGCCGAGGTCGAATTATCGTAGAGCCTTTATAGCGTGATGTACATCATGACATCTAGCGGGGGTCGACCTAAGTTACTCATGACAGACCGATGTACACTGGTTAAGAACCATTGGTAAAGGGGAATCTTGAGTATATACCCGACCTGAACGCGACACTTATTGTGACTCACACATTAAGCGCATCCATAATAGCATTTCCAGGGTAGCACCCCACGCGCAATAATCTTACTACAAGGGACAATACTTATTGTATGACTCACCGTTAAAGCGCTCCCCACTTGTGCGCTCGTGGTACGACTTGTGTTACTATTGTCTTGGCTCATCCGGGACAAAAATATATCAGGGTTTGGACTCGAGGACCTAACTGGTAGAGCGAACCGTCCACCCACGGAACCCTCAAACTTAAATAAGAAAGAAAAAGCGACGAGGCAGGATATGGAGCCAACACAAGGTCTAAAGATTACAACCGGCGAAGAGGAAGAAGCTCCTCCCTCATTCATCAGCTAACCAGCCAGTCAAGGTAACAAACGGTTCCTTATACCTCTAACCTGTTGTTCCCTATACAGAAAAGGCGAGGAATGGGGACGCACGCCATGGGCACATGGGTAAAAGCTGGCCGACAACAACTCTATACACCCCCAACAGTAGCGGGCCAGCCCAGGACAACCTCACCATACCAAAATACGAATAACAGAAAATGGATCAGAGCAGGCCAGCTACGTTAAAACAACAATCTCCGCTAACAAGGGACTGCACAGGAAACCCGAGGACGCCCAGGCATAGGCACAACATGGGTACCGACATTCCACCCATACATTCGCCGCAGATGTGCGACACAAACTCGCCCGGCCATATACGCCACCACATGTGAATCTCTCAGCAAATAATTCATCGCCCACCCTGTCGATGGCCTCTCCAAGTCGAGCGATGAGGGGATTGCAGACTGGGACTCACACCGGCGCACGCGTACACATGAGACGCCAATAAATGGCAAGGCAGCGCACGATACTCTTAGTCCAATCCACGAGTCGCCAAGTATTCGACCTCGCTCGAATCATATCAACATTCGACCTCGATCGTATCATATCAACATTCGACCTCGCTCGAATCATATCAACATTCAACCACTCTCGAATCATATCAACATTCGACCTCGCTCGAATCATATCAACATTCGACCTCGCCCGAATCATATCAACATTCGACCTCGCTCGAATTATATAAACATTCGACCTCGCTCAAATGATTCAACATTCGACCTCGCTCGAATTATTTAGACATTCGACCTCGCTCGAATCATTAAACATTCGACCTCGCTCAAATTATTTAGACATTCGACCTCGCTCGAATCATTCACCATTCGACCTCGCTCAAATTATTTAGACATTCGACCTCACTCGAATCATTCACCATTCGACCTCGCTCAAATTATTTAGAAATTCAACCTCGCTCGAATAAAATCACGGGCCGATCCGATCAAACTCCGGTATTGGACAGGGACTCAAACGTGGAAAGGATTGAAGATCCTTCAAAAATAGCAGCAAAGGCATACAACCAAAAGTGAAATCTTATTCCTTTACACCAAACATCTTACAGTGGTCCAAAGCTGGCCTTCCAAAAAAAAAAAAAAAAAAAGAGAAAAAAAGTAACGAAAAGCTAAAATTCCTCATTCCGCCATCACCCCGGCCGATACCACCATCGTCTGAAGAGGGCCTATCATTAATTTCAGCACCCTGATCGGCCTCTGGTGACGCGAGATCATAACCATAGGCAAGAGGATCCTGATGCACCTTTGCACGATCGTCCTCATAAGCAACCTCAACAACATTTCCCTTCGCACCACAAGACCTTGTATATATCTCGCTGGGCCTCAGCATGGATCCACATTTCATACAAGTGACGGGGCACAGGAACATAGTCGGGTTCTGGCGGGGTTCGAGTCAACAGTCGCGCTCTCTCGGCTCCAAGAGACGCCACTTTGTTAATGAATATCGAGGCATCCCTCTCGAGCTCGTAGATCCGCTCCTCGAGTCTCGCTTCCTTCATTGTGGTCGTATCCCTCTCGGCCTCTTGCTCTGATTCGAGGACACAAATAGCGTCCTCCAACACCAACACTCTCATCACGGCCGCTACCCGGGCCTCCTCGACCCTCTCCAAATCTGTTACTTTCCTCTCCAAATCAGTAACCTTCTAGGTCCGCTCTTCACTTAGGATGGAAACCCTAGCCTCATTCTTCTCAATCTCGGCTCACAAGGTCCTTACACTTAGTCGTGACACCTTTACCCACCTCAAGCTCCTCGTCTTTGACTCTGATCAGTCCCTCGAGCTCACTACACCTGCAGATAGACTGCATCAGGTCCTCGTCATTCTTCTCTAGTTCATCTCTAAGAGACCGAGTGTCACCGCTCGATCTAAGCCGCTTGTGCATCTCTCTGCGCCTATTGAGATACCGACGGTATTTCTCAGCCATCTTCGGGAAAACTTTGGCTCGCATCTCGGCCCGACGGACGCCCTCAATCTCCAACATATAAGTCTGAAAGGAAGGGGGAAGGAGAGGAAAGAATCAGCGAAAACAAAGAACACAAAACAGAGGAGCTAAAGTCAAGAAATTCACCCCTAAAGCCATCCCCGCCACGCAACGTGAAAAACCAGAGTCGTTGAGATCCCGGAGCGACCTTCTTTCTGCGGCATAACAAAGTAGGTCGAATTTCTCCACCAAATTCGCCGTATTTTCGAAAGGATTAACATCTGACGGGATCTCGAGCACACGGGAAAGACCGCTAGCTATCACCTCGACCCAAGTAAAGCCCTCTTCGAATAGCCTCATATCCTCGGGGTCAATATCCGACTCTGATTTGTAAACGTCTACCACCATGCCCTTCAATCTCTCGTCAGCTGAAGAGACGCAGTCTTGCTGTGACGTTGGGGGCCCACTCTGAGTAATGGTGGCAGTCGCTGAACTCTGCTCGAACACCATTACGGCCTCCTCCATTCTCGACTCAGGAAACCCTTTCGCTTCCGGGCTGACCTCTTCCGCGGCCCCAGACATCGCTCCCACAGGATCATCCATCGGGGGCGTGCTAACGGAAGGTACCCCTTCTGACATCACTCTCTGCCTTTTTAGCGGGACCTCAACGCCAACACTATGAGAAGGCTCACCCGCCAAGCAAACCACGGGGCGCGCGAAATCTGAGTGAAGAATTACCTAGGTATGAAATCGATTCTGGCGCAAAGTCGGCACGCAGAACCTCCTGATCTCCGCTACCCCTATTGGAAACCGCCCGAAGTACGGGTCTGGCAGATGAAGCTGGTTGACGAAATGAGAAAGCAGGGGGACCCGCCCTTCTCACTCCTCTCTGACCTGTTGACATAATGTATGCCTAAGTGTGAGCACGTGGCGAAGAAAAACGTCGAGCGAATGGTAAAATTATCAAGGACGGAATAGAGTAGCTTACCGGCGGAAGGTTTATGCCCAAACTTCTCGTGAAAACGTGCCCACTCACGGATCCCCCACATATGGGGCAGAACCGAGTTCACCTATTCGCGAATATCACCAGCTGGGGACGGGGGCAATCTCTCAGATACATTAAAACAAACTACGATCACTCGATGAGGTCACGAGGTATAAACCGCAGGTCGGCATTACAAATAAAGAAAAGGGAACTTACGAGCGAAATTCCACGTCTCGGGGAACCCGGCAGGGTTAGCCACCAAGTGCTCCGTGCGGATGTATAAGAAACTCTCCTAGACGCAACGATTAGTATTATCTTCCATTACGATCACCAAGATCTTAGTACCACAGTGACGGAGGTTCAACATGGTGCCCCTGTGAAAACTGGGAACGAAAAGATGCATTATGTGCTGAAGGGACACCTCACGGCCGGCCAACTCCGCATATTTGCTAAGTTTCAAGAAGATTTTGCATATGTACGGGGTAAGATGGGCCGGGCACACCTCATAGAAGCGGCAGAAGTCCACTGCCAGTGAGGGAAGAGGGATCGTGTACCCAATGATAAAAGGGTACGCGTAAAGTGCACAGTACCCAGTACGGTGTATATGGGCCTCCTGCGGAACGAGTTCGACGTGTTCAGGGATCCTCCACTTGGCTTTGAACGCTGCAAGTGCCGAGGCATCCATCGTAAAAAGAACCGAGTTGGGATCATCTCCCTCGGCGCTGTTGAAATCTGCTCTTAACTTCCTCGGACCGGGCACGCCTCGTCTACCGTCAGAAAATTTTCGTCCTCCGCCAGGCTCGCCCCCCTTCAAGGTGAAGTACAACATTTTCTGATACCGGAGCTCCGGTAAATTGTTCAAGGTTAGAAGTGTTGGCCATTTATTCAAGTAGTAATACCAATCGTGGGCGTGAAAGAAAAAGATTAATGGTTGTGAGGATCGACGACGATCTGAGAAATATGAACTGTGGAGGGAGAAATGCCTCTAAAATTCTTCTAGTGAATGATTTAAGTAATGCCACAATCAAATGAGAATCCCCTATTTACAAGAACGAAATGAAGCCAGTCTGAAGAAGTGAAGTGCCGTCTTTTTCAAAAAGAGTAATGGAAGGCAAGGGAAACGATGCGACACTCAACAAACGTGTGCCATAATAACACCTGATGAATTTAATGTCATCTCAACTGACACACTGGTCTGAAAATTCTTTTAGAACGTCACATCATCGCTCCTCAGAGAAATGTTCCCTCCTCGCTTAAAATGCTCAAATTTCTGTGCTGGAATTAACGAGGTCTGCCTACCGTGCTCGTCCAAAAACGATCCCGATAGACAGAGGAACTGACTATATGGGCCGAAATTTGACCGTAAGAGAACGCCACTAAAAGGGACGGTAAGGAACGACCAGGATATGATTGTGCACACGAGACGCCATAACATGTAACGTAACGGACATAGCCGAGGCCGAATTATCGTAGAGCCTTTACAGCGTGATGTACATCATGGTGTCTAGAGAGGGTCGACCTAAGTTGCTCATGACAGACCATTGTACACTTGTTAAGAACCATTGGGTAAAGGGGAATCTTGAGTATATATAGAGGAGGAGGTGCTTTTTGGAAGGGGGCTTCCTTCTTTTTAGAACATTCCCCCCTGGGGAATCTCGAAGAAGTCTAAAGGAGGATCCATAACCTTTCCCTAAATCTTTGTAACCTTGACCATGAAATGAATAAAGATCTTTTCGGCTGTCGCTAACATTATCTTTCGTTTACTTTCTTTCGCCATAAATTATAGCATGATTATAAGGATACGAGTTCGTTTTCCTCACTCAAAATGTGCTCTGTAATCCCGCATATCTCCTAAATTTTCTTATTTCTGTTTAAGCTCGGTCAATTATTCTCGATCTAGAGATTATTATCTTTGGTCAGGATTTACCCCTCATTACATATTAAGTCGTTTTAAGAAGAAGTCAATACTTTTTTGGTAAAACAATATGTTTACAAAAATACGCTCCACTTGCGTTGAAAATGGTTTTGGGAAAGGTTTTGAAAGGGCAGTTATGTCCTTACACATGCTTATCCATGTATTAAAAATAATGGTATTGATAATGACATCAGTACCATGGTTTGTTAAGTATGAGAATAACACTAAGTAAGTTGTATTACAAATACAAATATTAGTTATATATAGTTTGAAAAATACTACCAAACATGGTAATAATATCAAAGCTAATATATATTGTTTTACCTAATACATCATGCGAAATGACTACTTACCGTGTAGAGGTCTATTAATTTTCACATGAATTATGTATATATAAAAGTAAATTTTGTGGATGGTAATTCAATTTTGTGTTAATCAAGCAAAAGTTACTTTTTTTTGTTAAGTAAAAATCATTCAACGTTGTGTTCATTATCTAAAAGTCACTTTTCTTTCTTTTATTACACAAAATTATTTTACTTTGTCATGTTTATCACATAGTCACCTTGACCAGATTTTAAAATACTTTTACTTGAAAAGTCTAGGCTACATTATATATCCATTCATTTATGTAATGCCTTCTATATTATATACTATATAATATATTTTTAACTAGATATTTTACTTAATATCAAAATAACTTTAAATTTTTTTTATTTTTTATTTTTATAATTAACCATAAAAAATATTTATTTTTTATATTTATTGAAATAATAACAAACAGATTTTTTTGACAGATGATAGGTTTTTTTATAATCAATACAAATTTTGAAAAACATTTCAAACGTATTTGTATTTTATATTAAGATTTTTAAAGCTTTATATGTTAATATTATTTATTTGAAAGTATTAATCTGATGTGTCATTGTACTGAATACAAATATTTTATTTATTGGATTAATGAGTATGGCTTGGCTAATCATTAAAAATATTTCATTAAACATGGTTAAGAACGTGGACTTGAGATTTGTTCGCGGTAATATTTACTGACAAATTTAATCATGCTACGTATATTTCTTGAAAATTATCGTTAAGAAAAAAATTAAATGTACGAATATATTATAAAAAATAAATAAAATAATATCAACTTATTTTAACTATAAGTAAAATACACTGGTAAAAGTATATTATATAGCATATAATATAAAAGGTATTATATAAATGGAATAATTTATAATATCAAGGGCATAATAGACTTTTTGAGGTGAAAGATTTGTAAAATCTGGTCAAAGTGATTATTGTGATAACTAGAGCATAGACAAATGATTTTTGTAAAACAAAAGAAAGAAAAGTGATTTTTTGTAATGAACATTGTTGATACCCAATTTTTCTCAAAAAATATTTTTAATTGCATATATATCTTCAAAATCATGCATTAATAGCAATTGGTATTTTTCCATAATTTTTTTATATTTTTCTTAATTTATCCAGCACTTTATTTCCAACAAATAATTACCAAAATTGCATCACAAATAATTTCAAAAATATTTCTTAATTTAATTTATCGTTTATGGTCCTAATAAGATCAAATTATTTCATAATTAGCCAAATTGGCATATTTTGGCTATAATTGCAACAACTTTGCAATTATAGTCCAAGCATATAATTTAATACTATTTGTTACCAAAAATTAGTTATTTGTGTTTTAAAATACTAAATAATCATCTTAAACTATTTTCTATGCATGAAATTTATTTTTTATAATTAGTAGCTATTTTACAAATGAATTTAATTAATTTGAATTAGGTATTTAACAAATAGCCTATTTTTAATTCAATTACAACCTAAATTAAACCAGTCCCAAACCTCAATTAAATCAGCCCAATTCCTAAATCTACCCGGCCCAGACCTGATTTTATCTTGGCCGTTGATCAATTTGGATCAACGACCTAGATTCACCCTTACTTAATTTAACCTAAACGACCTACCCCTCCCCCATCCCCTCATTTCTCTCTTTCTCTCCGCCGTTATGCCCTCTCATTCTCTCTCAAGCTCTCTGCTAAACCATGGCTTCCTACTCGCCAGCCGTTTGCTCGCCGGTATTAATGGTGGTTCTCTACCACCCCCTAGCCTCTATGGCTCCCCCCATGCCCAGATTCTTGCTACCTTGAGGTCCTCAAGGGACCAGCGGCTGTTCAATTCACACATATGGTCTGTTCTTGTCGTTCTCAGGCCACCATGGCCCGTCCGAGTAAGATCTTTCTATTTCCGGCTAAACCTATGGTTTCTAAGCCTGACTCTCTCTATCTCTGGGTTATGTCTCTCAAAACCCTAATTTTATCTCTTGACTCTTTAGATCCGTAACAGATCTAAGACTATTCTAAGTTATTTTGCTGTTTTTCATGAGAATGTTTTCGATTTTTCAAAAATGCCTCTTCGTCTTCATAACTAGGGTTTCTTAACCCCCTTTTCAAAATGGCTCTTCCTCTGATTTTAAGTGTTGTTCTATAATTTCTACTGTGTTTAAACAACTTATTTATGTTTTCCCCTTTTACCCAATTTACTATGTTAAAACCCCTGATTCTTTTGGTTTTAATCCTGGTTTCTGAGACTGTTTTTGCTTGTTTGTTCGTTTAATTTGTTTGTATGTCTGTTACTCATGAATATGTTCTGAATCTCTGTGATTTTTACCCTATTTGGCTTATTAGGGTTTTTGATTTGTCTCGTTTTGCCTATACTGTGTCTATTCCGTTCATTCATAGAAGTTTGTAGTAATTTTCTTTAATTAGTATTATTTTCTATTTGAATCCCCTGATTTTCTGTGATTTTTACCCTGTTATGCTTATTAGGGTTTCTGATTTTACTCCTTCTTGCCTATACTGTGATTATCTCGTTTATTTACAGAAATTTGTGTTAAATTCCCTTAATCAGTACTACTATTTATTGATATCTTTCACTAATTTCTTGTGATGATCTCCTTTACTGATTTTCTATGGTAACATTCTCTACTAATTTCCGGCCTTTAGTTTATTTCTTGCCTTATCACATGATTGACTATACTGTTAATTGATTCTTATTTCCTTAATTAGAACCTTATGAACCTAGCCCTAATTGTTTACTCTGTGCCTACACTGTTTGAATTATTTCCTTATTCGTTATGTTCCATTTACACAATTGATCTCCTTCCTTATTTGTCTTTTACCGTTTGAAGTTAACTCTCTTAATTAAGAGATTACTTATACTGATTTTACTCTAATTGGTTCTAAGTTCCATAATTACTGTGCAATTGTGATTTTTACCTTATTTTACCTAGTTTCAAACTACTATATATATGCTCTCTCATTAACACACAGGGACAGGAATTGACATTAGTTCAAACTCTCTTAAACTCTAAGATTTTCCTACTTTCTTTCTTTCTACTTGCTACTGTAACTGAATTAGCCTGCTGCAAGCCAAGGCTAATTATTGCACTCTTCTGCTCTTCACTTTGTGTTGGCTCTCTTTACTGGTATGTTCTAATTTTCAATTCAAGTCCCAAAATCAATATGTTTTTTTTACTGCTTCAGTTTATCATGTTCCTAGTTTGTTTCTATCTATGGTTTTGTTGTTCAACATGTAGTTAACATGTTCACATTATGCTCATCTAGCATGTTTTGTTATGTCCTACCCCCCCTCCTGTCACGACCTGAATTACCCTCCGAACGGTCTCGTGACGACACCTAGTCTCTACGACTAGGTAAGCCTAAAACATGCAGGGAAATAAAAGCAATGTAATAATTGAAATAGAAAAGGAGAAGAAAACACTTAATTCAGCCACTCAGTATAAACAATTTTACTTCCCAAAACCCGGAATGTCACGATAGTCACAAGCTCTGTACTAAATGTAGCTCTATACAAAGAAGTAGCAGAAATAAATAAGTCATCTATGCCTATGCTAGAGTAGAAGGGGACTCGTGGGATTCTACGGACGCGGCAGAATTACCTCGCGGTCTCCTAGCAGCTGCTAGTGATACTCCTAACCACGATACTTGGTGTTGCTACCTGGATCTGCACATGGAAAACATACACAGGAAAGGGCATGAGTACTCCACAATTGGTACCCATTAAGTACCAAGCCTAACCCCAGTCAAGTAGTGACAAGGACATGTTAAGGCTCTACTGGATTTTTATAGTAATATAGTTTAAAAGTTGAACAGAGAAATATAGCAAACTAAGGCAAAAGTAGTAGAAACGGTAAGCTGAAAGAAATAGTAAAAAGGGAGCCCTCGGCTCAGCACAACATATCTCACAATAGCAAATATGCAATGCAGTACATGGGGAAAGCTCTCGGAATCTCGTCCGTAGTCCCAATTTAAATATGCAATGCAAATGAATGTCGGATGTAGTTTATCTAACCGTTCAGGAATAATAGCAGGCAATAGTACGGATAAAACTACCTAAACATGGTGCACATAGTGACAATTAAGGGAAAACTCAAGTAAACAGGTAGACATGCTCCTCCCTAAGATAAACTACTCAGTTAGTGCAAGGAAGAGTGAAATAGGAATGAAAATGATTTATGTCATGGAGAAAAAATGGAGTTTTAGCAACAATGGCCCGTATACGTACTCGTCACCTCACGTATACGGCGCCCAAGCAACAAAATCAGTATCAAAACAACCTAAGGGGAAGTCCCCAACATAGAGTTAGGCAAGCCACTTACCTCGACTGCGCTAATCAACTCAATACCACGCTCTTTCCACGAGTATCCAACTCCGGGTGGCCAAAATCTATTCAATTCGATTGCATAAAGTAAGTATCAACTCAAGGAACCAAAATAGCTAATAAGTTTGAAGCTAATACGCGAAATTAGGAAATTTGCCCAAAAAGTCCCCCGGGCCCACGTCTCGAAAATGGATAAAATTTACAAATTCCAAACACCCATTCACTCAGGAACTCACTCGAACAAGAATCATCAAAATCCGACGTCTAAATCTCCCTAAATCCTCAGATTTCTACTTGGGGAACCTTATCCCATTTTCATGATTTTTCACCCAAATTCATTGATTAGATTGGGAAATTTCTAAAGATTAATGATATACAAGTGAATTAAGGTTAGAAAACGTTATCTATGAATCTCCTCTTCGAAAGCCACTGAAAATCGCCAAAACCGAAATCACCCAACGGAGCTAACGAAGTCGACGGAATTCCATTCCGGATCCATCTTCACATAGTTCCAACTACGGCCCGATTTCTAAAGCCTAAACTCGCATATAAGGACTATGTGTCCTAGAACTCTCCAAATTTTGCCACTCAACGTTTCGATAAGTCCCAAAAGCAGAAATAAACATGGGGAAAACAGTTATTAGGGGATTAGGGATCTAGCTCTCAAAACGACCAACCGGGTCGTTACATTCTCCCTCTCTTAAGAAAATCGTTTGTCCTCGAACGAGTATAGAGACATACCTGAAGCTGTGAAAAGATGAGGGTACTGACTGCGCATATCCTGCTCGGTCTCCCAAGTCGCCTCCTCGACCGGATGACCCCTCCACTGAACCTTCACTGATGCGATATCATTTGACCTGAGCTTTCTGACCCGCCTATCCAATATAACTACAGGATCCTCAACATATGATACATCCTTGTCCAACTAGACTGAACTAAAATCCAAAACATGAGTCGGGTCACCTGTATTGGTAAAAAAGTGCTTCACACGTGTAATAATTTTTGATGACTCAGCAGTTTATATGGAGCAATGAAAACAGGATAGCTGACAGGACTCTATGAAGAGGTACGAGGCAAAGAGGCACGACAAATAATACCCACGGGGTAATTAGCTACGGGAGTCTCAACCTAATTGAGAAGATGAAGAGATACAGTCAGAATGTATCCGGGCGGAACAAAGGGTAGATTCAGAGATCTTCAATTAATGATCCACACGTTACACAACCTTCATGCAACAGTTACGGTTACTCATTGTAACGTTACATTAATGCCATAATTAGTCATTAATGCACAGTCATTGAAAAAGGTAGACGTTATATTAAGAAATTCCTTATATAAGGGAATAAAATATAACTTGTAAGACACATTGGAACGATTATAGCAATACACTTTTTTTTTGTGCTTCTTATTGTTTTCCGTTTACGTATTTTACTTATGATTATCAGTTTTACCTTGGTTATCAGAAACCCCCATTCATCCTAAAAATAGCTTTGGTCAAAGGATCTAATACTTTGGTTAAACATCACCGTGATACTTCTGAAGCATAGAGACGTGGAATACAAGATGAACACCTGCTAGGTTAGGAGGCAAGTCCAACTCATAGGCAACCTTCCCAACCCGCTGCAATACCTCAAAAGGGCCAATAAATCTCGAACTCAGCTTACCCTTCTTCCCGAACCTCATGGCGCCTTTTATAGGAGATACCCGAAGCAATACCCGGTCACCAGTCATAAATTCCAAATCACGAACCATCCGGTCCGCATAACGCTTCTGCCTGGACTGAGTTGTGCGAAGCCTCTCCTGAATCACCTTCACCTTGTCCAGGGCATCCTGGACCAAATCTGTACCCAATAATCAGGCCTCGCCCGGCTCAAATCATCCCATTGAAGACCTGCACCGCCTACCATACAAAGCCTCATACGGCGCCATCTGAATGCTGGACCGGTAGCTATAATTATAAGCAAACTCTGCAAGTGGAAAGTATCAGTCCCATGACCCTCCAAAATCCATCACACAGGCACGGAGCATATCCTCAAGAATCTGAATCGTGCGCTCGGATCGCCCGTCCGTCTAAAGGTGAAAGGATGTGCTCAACTCCACCCTGGTGCCTAGCTCCTGCTGAACGGCTCTCCAGAACCGTGAGACCACCTTCCCTCTACGTGACCTATGAATTAAAGAGCCCTCCTCTTCCTCCTCTTCTTCCGAGGTCCTTGACCCACCTGCTTTTCTCTTTGGAGAAGAAGATCCTGAAATGATCTCCTGGGCTTGTGCCAGGGAAAACTTGGGAACAGACGCGGATGCAGCAGAAACTCCACGAGCGGGAAACCCTGTCAAAAGAAAAGGAATTAAATAATGCTCAAAGGAAGGAAGAAGTACAAACAAAAACTTCACTTACCGTGAGTCTTAACTCTCCAACCAAACCTCCCGGAGAGGTACTTCCATGAACGTTCTTCTAACATAGCGGTTAACAAAAGCTTTTCTACCCAATCTCGGAAATCGGAGACATTCTCGACGGTTCCCATGATTGTTGCAAAAAGAAGAAACATCTACGGTATTGATAAAATATCTAAAGCAAAAAGCAAAGTATGTGAGCAAAAATGTACTCACTTGCAAGATTCCACTTCTCAGGGGAGGGAAGATTCTCTTCAGCTACTAAACCAGCAGTAGGAACAGCAACATACCGAAGAAACCAACCTCGATCCTTATCATCGTCAGGAGTCACTAACACCCTTTTACTCCTGGCAGCCAGAGTAAAAATTCCCTGGCGGAACAACATTGTAGAATAGAGGTGAATAAGATGATGAAAGGTGAAGGGGACCGAAGCTAAGGTAGCCAAATATCTAAGACATGCAACGACTCGCCATACAAGAGGACCGACTTGTCCCAAGCAAATTTTGAAAAAAGCGACAGAACTCTATGATAACTAGGTCGATGGGAGGCTTGAACCCTAATGTAAAGGGATAGGTATAAACAAAAGAATACCTCATCTTGTAAGACGTTATTCTTTGATTACTATTTGGAACGACGACAGGAAGATCGTACCTCTAATAACAATCCCTACGTACAAGAGGAATTAAACCTTCAGTGATCTGGGTAGGGTACTTGTCAGCACTATCAAGAGACGACAATGAAGAAAGCTGATCTTTAGAGGTCTGGCTATCCCTAGCAAAGGTGAATTCCGCAGGTACTATTTCATCGACCCTCGGTTCACGCAAAGGTTCATGATGTTCTCTACCTTTGGATGAAGATCTAGAAGCCCTAGACCTCGGAGAAGATAAAGACCTAGAAGGAGGGGAAGTAATTTGAGAAGAGGAAGAACCCCCTGAAGGAGTAGAACCTAAACTCCTCAACCTGCCACCTCTCCTACTCCGCGTCGGAGCAGAAGAGGGATTCAAATCATCTGCGTTTATGACTCTCTTAGATTGGTTTGAGGAACACATATTTACAAAGACAAGAAAAAGTTCTTTACAAATAAAGTTTGAAAGTTAGAAGTTTTTCGAGAAAGTAAAGAAAGGAAAAGGGGTATTTATACTCGAAGACAACCGTCAAAATGGTAAAAAACAATGATGTGAAATCCATAATTGAAGGTGTCACTTCATGACTGATGCAGCAGCAAAAAGCACTAAAAGGCGCTGAATAATTGCCGAACCAATCCGGAAATGCCAAGCATTAAGTGAAAGTGACAAGCAATGCACGTTAAAAGAAAGATGCAATGTTTCGAGTGAAGCGGCGGCAAAATATTCCTGCCATAAATGAGTATCCACTTACCAAATATTAATCGATAAATAAATGGTAAGTGGGGAGACTATCTGTATTGGTAAAAAAGAGCTTCACACGTGTAATAATTATTGATGACTCAATAGTCTATGTGGAGCAATGAAAACACGACAGCTGGACAGGACTCTATGAAGAGTTACGAGGCAAAGAGGCACGACAAATCATACCCACGGGGTAATTAACTACGGGAGTCTCAACCTGATTGAGAAGATGAAGAGATACGGTCAGAATGTATCCGGGCGGAACAAAGGGCAGATTCAGAGATCTTCAATTAATGATCCACACATTACACAACCTTCATGCAACAGTTACGGTTACTCATTGTAATGTTACATTAATGTCATAATTAGTCATTAATGCACAAGCATTGAAAAAGGTAGACGTTATATTAAGAAATTCCCTATATAAGGGAATAAAATATAACTTGTAAGACACATTGGAACGACTATTGCAATACACTTATTTTTTGTGCTTCTTATTGTTTTCCATTTACGTATTTTACTTACGATTATCAGTTTTACCTTGGTTATCAGAAACCCGCGTTCATCCTAAAAAAAGCTTTGGTCAAAGGATCTAATTCTTTGGTTAAACAAATTGGTTCCGTTACCGGGAATCTGATAATCTTTGTTTACTTTTCAAGCAATATCCTCTGAACTATGTCGAACTCCAACGACAATAACCAACAAAGGGATGGAACTCCCTCACATTTAGGATCCCCACGAGGTTCAAGGGAACAATCCCAAGAAAGATCCCACAACAGTAACAATGATAATGATTAAACAGTAGAGCAAGATCAGGTAAAACAAATGATTGCGGAGTATGTGGGCCAGGCTTTGCAAGAATTTGCGAGGGGGTTACCGGCCGTGTCACCTACACCACACCCTAACAACATTATAACTGTGGAAAATCCTCAGTCTGGGTTAGCAAACTCAAGAAGTGGGGTTACTCCTAATGAATCTCTTGAAGAGAGACCATGTATGTCCAATAACTCTGAGTTACAAACTTTATTACTAACCTTGCAGAAACAGGTGAAGGAACAAAACGATCGAATCGAACAAATTCCTAGAGTACTACCTATTATCAAAGGCATTGACGTTGATAGATATTCTTAACAACGTTGGAAACCAAGCGCAGCACCCCTGCCTATTCCCAAGAAATTCAAAATGCCTGATGTTCCTAAGTATGACGAGACAACTGACCCACGCGACCATGTGACTGCTTTTACCACTGGAGTGAAAGGGAACGACTTAACAAAACAAGAAATTAAGTCGGTCTTAGTCAAAACATTCGGAAAAACACTTACTAAAGGGGCGTTAACCTGGTATTCTCTTATCCCTGAAAATTCTATTGATTCTTTTGCTGAGCTTGCAGATTCTTTCATAAAAGCGAATTCCGGTGCGCAAAAAGTCAAAAAAAGAATGGAAGACATATTCAAAATTAAACAAGGAGACACGGAACTGCTTCGTGAGTTTGTAGACAGGTTTCAACGAGAAAGAATGTTGCTACCAAGGGTGCCTGATAATTGGGAAGCCATGGCATTTGCAAGCAATTTAAATGATAAAAGCTCAGAAGCCACGAGAAGACTCAAGGAAATCTTGGGGGAATTCCCAGCTACAACATGGAATGATGTTTATAACAGGTACAACACTAAGCTTCGTATAGAAGAAGATACAATTGCTCGTTCAAAAGATGAAGATCGTATCAGCTCTAGATGTTCTGAATTTGAAATAAGATCAGATAAGAACAGGTACGACCCTTATATGGGACCTTCGGGACGAGAAACCCGTCCCAGGTTCGAAAACACTCGGTCACAATATAGACCATCAAGTAGAGATGCGGGCTCATCCTCATCAAGGTCCAGAAAGGATCGGGATGAACAAAATAGAGGTAATACACGAATTGGGAATCACACCTTCAATGTAAGTACTTCCGAACTAATTTCAGTATTAAGAAATATGAGTGATAAGGTTCGATGGCCCAAAGAAATGAGGTCGAACCCAAATAAAAGGAACCCAAATTTCTGGTGTGAATTCCATAATGATCATGGACACAGAACTGCATATTGCCGATTTTTGCAAGGTGAGGTAGAACAATTATTGAAACAGGGTTACTTAAAAGAATTGTTTAGTGAAAAAGGTAAGCAGGCATATATGAAGAACAGGCAGGATCCCCCAAAACCACCATCTCCAAAACGAACCGTCAACGTGATACACAGAAGTGAAGAAGTAAATGAAGTGGTCTGCAAAAGAACCACAAAGTTCACAATTACACACGGGAAGCGGATTCATGAAAACCGGGAAGCAGACAATATAACCTTTGATGATGCAGATATTAGTGGATTAATGCTTCCTCACAACAATGCTCTGGTAATATCCTTACTTATTCATGACACTAACGTAAAAAGAGTGTTGATTGATCCAGGTAGTTCAGTAAATATTATTTTGCTAAGAGTCGTTGAAGAAATTCTATTCGGGAATCAAGTAATCCCAAAGGCGCGAGCCATATAAGGGTTTGATAACTCTACAGTTATAACAAAAGGAGAAATTGAACTTAGCACTTATGCTGAGGGAGTAATAAAACAAATACCAGGTTCCAAGTCATCGATACCGATATGGCCTATAACGTAATCATGGGAAGGCCATGGATCCACGACATGAAAGCAATACCGTCCACCTTGCATCAGATAATTAAATTCCCTTCCAAATGGGGAATTCAACAGATTAGGGGCGATCAGAAAACCGCGAGAAATATAAATTTTGTGGTACACTACAACAAAAAAGTAGAGGTGGAAGAATCAAAGATAAGGAAATCTCCCAAGCAGAAAATATTGCCCAAACAGGTATGGAAGAAATTACTACCCAAATAGGTACGGAAAATATTATTGCTAAAACAGGTACGGAAGAAGATGGCCATGAGAAGGTGCATAAGGTCACCACAAAAGAGGTACCAAATCATACAGACGTAGATTCCAGACCTGATGTCATTCAGGAACCAGAGGAAGATGAACACATCAAAACAACCACGGAAGAGCTCGAAGCTGTTCCATTGTTCGAACAAAATCCTAAACAGAAAGTTCACATAGGCACGAGGCTAAGCCCAAGCCGAAGAGCTAAATTAATTGATTATTTAAAAGCTAACGTAGATTGCTTTGCATGGTCCTGTTCAGACATGACAGACATACCTCCAGAAGTGATGACTCATAAGCTAAATGAAGATACATCCTTCGTACCTGTTAAGCAGAAGAAAAGAAAGAAATGACCATTCAGGAACCAAGTGATTGACGAAGAGGGGGACTTATTGTTTTTAAGCCATTCCTTTTGGCCTGAAAAATGCTGGAGCCACGTATCAAAGTCTAGTGACCAAGATGCTGCAGGAACATCTGGGGAAGACGATGGAAGTTTACATCGATGACATGCTGGTGAAATCAACACACGCGGAAGATCATTTCCAGCACCTCTATATTACCTTTGAAATTTTACGCGGTATAATATGAAATTGAATCCAGAAAAATGCGCCTTTGGCGTAGAATCAAGTAAATTTTTGGGTTTCCTTGTATCAAATAGAGGGATAGAGGTAAATCCTGCTCAAATTAAAGCTATAGAGGAAATACCTGATATACTTACGAACAAAAAGGAAGTTCAAAGACTAACAGGCAGAATTGCAGCATTAGGAAGATTTATTTCCAGGTCTTCGGACAAGAGCTTTAAATTCTTTTCAGTTCTTAAAAAGCAGAATCGGTTCGAATGGACTGAGGAATGTCAATAGGCTCTCAAATATCTGAAGGCTTATCTATCAAAACCCCCGTTGCTATCAAAGCCATAAGAGGGGGGAAAGCTGTATATCTATCTTGTCGTTGCATAAATTGTCGTAAGTGCAGTATTGGTAAGGGAAGAAAAAGGTAAACGATATCCCATTTATTATGTAAGCAAGACTTTATTAGATGATGAAACTAGATACCCACATCTAGAAAAATTAGCCTTGGCTCTAATCATGGCAGCCATAAAATTAAACCATATTTTCAATGTCATCCAATCACTGTTGTGACTTCATATCCATTAAGAAATATTCTTCATAAACATGAATTATCAGGAAGACTAGCTAAATGGGCTATAGAATTAAGCGAGCATGACATAATATATCAGCCTAGGACTGCAATAATGTCTCAAATTCTAGTTGATTTCGTCGCTGATTTTAATAATAGCATCGTCCCTAAAGTAGAAAAAGAGTTAAAACTTTTTAATGGGACTAATCCGGGCATATGGACCCTGTTCACTGACGGTTCTTCTAATATAAAAGGAGCCGACCTAGGCATAGTCTTAATATCACCCACGGGTGAAAAGACACGACAAGCTATTAAATGTTATCCCATAACTAACAATGAAGCATAGTACGAAGCTATCATTGCAGGACTTGAACTGGCACAAGAACTCTCAATTGAGCAGATCGTGATTAAAAGCGACTCTCAGCTGGTAGTAAACCAGATGCAGGGGACTTATATTGCTCGGGAGACTCGGATGCAACAGTATCTGGAAAAGGCACGAGATCTCGTAAGGCAGCTCAAAACATGGAAGGTTATACAAATACCTAGAGAGGAAAATGCAAAAGGGGATGCATTGGCTAACCTCGCAGCAGTTACAGAAGTAACAAATAAAGACAATGCAATTGTCGTCCACCTGTTTCATTCAGCAATTGACCAGGAAAAAAATGAGGTAACTTTTAACAATTTAACCTGGGATTGGATAAACAAAATTTTAAATTTTTTGCAGAATGGAACCGTATCTGAAGACAAAAAAGCAGCTCAAGCACTTCGCCGAAAAGTTTCACAGTACTGCCTCATTCGCAATTCTTTATATCACACAATGTTCGGAGGTCCCCTAGCGAAATGCCTCAGACCAAATCAAACAGATTTTGTGATGAAGGAAATACACGAAGGACACTGTGGAAATCATGTAGGGGCGAGATCTTTAGTCAAAACCCTAATCAGAGTAGGGTACTATTGGCCCAATATGGAAGAAGAGGATGAAAGCTTCGTAACTAAATGCAAAAAATGCCAACGATTTGCTAACAACATGCATCGACTGGCAGAACTATTACACCTAGTGATATCGCCATGGTCATTAATAAAATAGGGGATGGACATAGTGGGACCCCCTCCCGCAGCTAAAGGAAAGGTACGGTTCTTACTCGTGTTAACTGACTATTTCACAAAATGGGTGGAGGCAGAAGCTTTCAAACAGGAGCGAGAAAAAGAAGTAAAAAGCTTCATATGTAGAAATATAATATGCCGATTTGGAATACCGAAGGAGATCGTATGTGATAATGGCCCGCAGTTCATAGGCTCGCAAATCACAGAATTCTTCGAAAGCTGGCAAATCAAACGAATTACTTCATCGCCATATCACCTCGTGGATAATGGGCAAGCTGAATAGACAAATAAAGTCATCATCAATAACCTAAAGAAACGGTTGGAGAAAGCCAAGGGAAATTGACCTGATGAATTACCGGCAATGTTATGGGCTTACAGAACGACTTCAAAAACAGCGACAAGAGAAACTCCATTCGCGCTTGTTTATGGCTCAGAAGCTTTAATATCGGTGGATATTGGCGAACCAATCATAAGGTTTACAACAGCCACAGAGGATGCAAATAACGACGAGTTAAGGACCAATCTAGACTTGCTCGAGCAAAGAAGAGAAGCTGCACTAATGCGTATGGCAGCTCAAAAATAAATCATAGAGCGTTATTACAATCAGAAAGCTCACCTCTGATATTTCAAAATTGGGTACTTCGTTCTCAAAAATGTCTTCCAATCAACAAAAGAATCTGGTGCGGGAAAACTAAATCCAAATTGGGAAGGACCCTACAAAGTCGGAGGCATCGCAGGGAAAGGCGCTTATGAGTTAGAAGCCATGGATGGCAGGATCTTACCAACCAGCTGGAATACCATCCACTTAAAGAAGTATTACTTCTAAGGAAAAAGAACACCCCCGGTTAGGTATCATTACGTTCGATTTCATATTTGTTAAAATTTCACTAACTGTTTTAGATGATAGGCAAAAAGATAACCCATCACCAGATGATGATATTAGACCTGCAAAGATGCGAGGAAGTAACTGAATTCCCAGTCTAGGGTTACACTTTCTGATGGACGTTTTAAAGGGTTAAACAATCATCATCTAAAAACTATATACCTTCGAGTCCCGTATGTTTTTCCTTTTCAGAAAAAGGACCACAAGGAAGGATTAGTCAAGTGCTCGAGATTTTATTCTTCAAAGCTCAAACACTTGGGGGACTATACAGTATGGAAGGCAAATACGAAGCAAAGAAGATTATCAAAAAGTCAAAGCTCAAGCCTGAAGATCCATCATCCCAACGAGTCAAGTGATACGAGAGGAATCAGAAGAGCCAAAGACTCAAAACACAAAGCCTGATTCAAAAAACCTTCGAATATGTTCATAGATGTAAACAAACGAGGCAAATACAAAGCAAAGAAGACTATCAAAAAGTCAAAGCTCGAGCCTGAAGATCTATCATCCCAACGAGTCAAGTAATACGAGCGAAATCAGAAGAGCCAAAGACTCAAAACACAAAGCCTGATGCAAAAAACCTTCAAACATGTTCATAGATGTAAACAAACGTTCAGGTTAAAAGGAAAAATATTAGTTACGAGGGAGAAATGCACATCTTTGTACTTATTAAGAAAATTGTTGTAACTAAAAACAGTTATGGGTAAAGATCATCATCTTTGTACTCATTCAGAAAACTGTTGTAACTAAAAATAGTTATGAAATCTTTGTACTCATACAGAAAATTATTATCAATAAAAACAGTTACGGATGAAAGATCACTATCCTTGTATCTATTCAAACAACTGTTATAAGCAAAAAAAAATAGTTACGAATGAGAAAACATTACCCTCGTATTTATTAAAAATTATTGTCAATAAAAACAATTACGGGTAAAAACCCATACCTTTATAAAAACTATTACAAACATAAAACAGTTATTCCCTTGTATTAACTCGAAAAAACTGTTACACAAGAAAAACAGTTACGAAATACAAGTGTATATCAAACTGTTAAAAGAAAACAGTTGCAACATGAGTTTTAGACGATAATCAAACACATGTGAAATATTATGAAAGTTCAACACAAAAACTTTCTTTAGAAACATTGTTAAACATGTGAAAAATTCCTATCCCTCTATTGCATTTTTACACCATTATGAAGTTGAGACGTCTTCTTGTGTCGATCAAAAAAGGGCCCTCTTTCACAAAACCGTACCTACTACGAAAAGGTACGGATAATCTAAGCATTTTATATGCAAAACTCAGAGGTAAAACTTAACCCTCTAAAATGAAGCCTGCAAAAGACTTAAAGAGTGAAACAAAAGCTCAACGAAAATCAAAAGTCATACTTGCATTAATATATTAACGACTAAGTAAACTAAGTATTAACTTATACTTAGCCGTACTAAGTTTTTATACATTGAGGTGCCCCTAAGTTTTCATTTGGGGACGTAAAGGATCCAAACTTACCCCCGATGGGACTGGGGGTAACCACCAATTGAAAAAAAAAAGAAAGAGGAACCAACTTCTTAAACTTCTTCAGAAGGGGGATTGACTTCACTGGCATGAGAAGAAGCTTGGGATGAAGAGACTTGAGCAGCAGGAGCCTCACCTTCAGGTGAAGAGAGATTCTGACCTTGTTGAGACTTCTCAATGGTCTCTTTGATTTTTGCAATTTGAGCATTAAGGTCAAAACCCTCTCGGCTCATTTCAGTCAATGTGTCGAGGCGAGAGTTCATATACGCCCAACTAACATCAACGGCCGCCCTGTCTTCAAGAGCTTCGTAATATTTCTCCCATAGCCCAACCTCAGCTCTTAATTCATCCCTCTCAGCCACGGCAGCATCATTAGAGGCCCTTAAAGAAGCGAGAGACCTTTCCAGGAATTGAAGTTTCTCCAAAGAGTTGCGGAGATCCTCCTGGGTCTGAGTAAGTGATTGCACAAGTTCGGCCGAATACTCCTTATTTTGGTCTAATAGGGCCTTCAAGCTCTTAATCTCTTCAGAGGCACGAGACAGATGCTCTGTGAATGAGGATTCTAAGACGCTCTTATCCTTGCCTGCCTGATCGGAAGATGCTTTCTCCATGGCCAACTCTGTCGTCATGACCCTCACTTGTTGCTCCAAGGTACATTTCTCTTCTTCTACAGCCTCCATGTCGAGCCTTAAGCTTTCATACAGCTCTTTCCAGTTATCTGCTTCAACATGCAATTCCTTTACTTCCTACTCCGTGTGAGAAACCCTCTTCATAAGCTTTGTGCCTATAAGATTGATCTACAAAAGGAAATCAATTATATACGGTAAGTACGTTTACAAGAATGAACGAAAGAAAATGCATTCTACCTTTAAAGAAGTATGCACGGTCTCATTAGCCCATGTAAGGGAACTATGACTATCTAGCTTAGCTCTCTCTGTCGAACCTATCAACGGTTTCAACCACACATCAGGCTGGCCAGACGTTTTAAAAAGGCTACCCTCTGCCGGAACTTCTATCATCACCTGCCTCATCTCCTTGTTGGAAGACCCTACTTCTATAACAGAAGGCACGAAAGAGGGAACAGATGCGGGAGACACGGGCAAGGAAGTCTGACGGGCCGAAATAGCCATGGGAGTAGGAGAAATAACTGGAACAGTTGAGGGAAGTTCTCTAAAAGAAAGAGAGAAAATAGCTAGGGTAGCTTCATCAGCAGTAGGACCAAAACCTTCACGGAATAAAAGATAAACAGATTCACGCACAGGAGAAGGAGTAGCATCCTCAGGGTCAGTAAATTCAACTTCAGGCACGGAAGGATCAATGACAGGTGTAGACTCGTCGTCTGAGACCACCTTCCTTCTGCGTGACCTATGAATTAAAAATCCCTCCTCTTCCATCTCTTCTTTCGAGGTCCTTGACCCACATGATTTTCTCTTTGAAGAAGAAGAGCCTGAAATGATCTCCTCGGCTTGTGCCAGGGACAACTTGGGAACATACACGGATGCAACAGAAACTCCACGAGCGGGAAACCCTGTCAAAAGAAAAGGGTTAAATAATGCTCAAAGGAAGGAAGAAGTACAAACAAAAACTTCACTTACCGTGAGTCTTAACTCTCCAACCAAACCTCCCGGAGAGGTACTTCCATGAACGTTCTTCTAACGGAGCGGTTAACAAAATATTTTCTACCCAATCTCGAAAACCGGAGACATTCTCGACGGTTCCCATGATTGCTGCAAAAAGAAGAAACATCTACGGTTGATAAAATATCTAAAACAAAAAGCAAGGAATGTGAGCAAAAATGTACCCACATGCAAGATTCCACTTCTCAAGGAAGGGAAGATTCTCTTCACCTACTAAACCAGCAGTAGGAACAGCAACATACCGAAGAAACCAACCTCGATCCTTATCATCGTCAGGAGTCACTAACACCCTTTTACTCTTGGCAGCCAGGGTAAAACTTCCCTAGCGGAACATCATTGGATAATAGAGGTGAATAAGATGATGAAAGGTGAAGGGGACAGAAGCTAAGGTAGCCAAATATCTAAGACATGCAATGACTTGCCATACAAGAGGACCAACTTGTCCCAAGCAAATTTTGAAAAATCGACAGAACTCGATGATAACTGATCGATGGGAGGCTTGAACCCTAATGTAAAGGTATAGGTATAAACAAAATAATACCTCGTCTTGTAAGATGTTATTCTTTGATTACTATTTGGAACGACGATAGGAAGATCGGACCTCCAATAACAGTCCCTACGTACAAGAGGAATTAAACCTTCAGTGATCTGGGTAGGGTACTTTTCAACACTATCAAGAGGCGACAATGAAGAAAGTTGATCTTTAAGGGCCTGACTATCCCTAGCAAAGGTGAATTTCGCAGGTACTATTTCATCGACCCTCGGTTCACGCAAAGGTTCATGATGTTCTCTACCTTTGGATGAAGATCTAGAAGCCCTATCCCTCGGAGAAGATAAACACCTAGAAGAAAGAGGGGAAGTAATTTGAGAAGAGGAAGAACCCCTTGAAGGAGTAGAACCTAAACTCCTCAACCTTCCGCCTCTCCTACTCTGTGTCGGTGCAAAATAGGGAGTCAAATCATCTACGTTTATGACTCTCTTAGATTGGTTTGAGGAAGACATATTTACAAAGACAAGAAAAAGTTCTATACAAATAAAGTTTGAAAGTTATAAGTTTTTCGTCAAAGTAAAGAAAGGAAAAGAGGTATTTATACTCGAAGACAACCGTCAAAAATGGGAAAAAATAATGATGTGAAAGCCATAATTGAAGGTGTCACTTCATGACTGATGCAGCAGCAAAAAGCCCTAAAAGGCGCTGAACAATTGCCGAACCAATCCGGAAATGCCACGCGGAATAAGCATTAAATGGAAGTGACAAGTGATGCCTACGTAAAGAGAAAGATGCAATGTTTCGAGTGAAGCGGCGGCAAAATATTCCCGACATAAATGAGTATCCACTTACCAAATATTAATCGATAAATAAATGGTAAGTGGGAAGACTATCTGTATTGGTAAAAAAGAGCTTCACACGTGTAATAATTCTTGATGACTCAGCAGTCTATGTGGAGAAATGAAAACACGACAGCTGGACAGGCCTCTATGAAGAGGTACAAGGCAAAGAGGCACGACAAATCATACCCACGGGGTAATTAGCTACGGGAGTCTCAACCTGGTTAAGAAGATGAAGAGATACTGTCAGAATGTATCCGTGCGGAACAAAAGACAAATTCGGAGATCTTCAATTAATGATCCACACGCTACACAACCTTCACGCAACAGTTATGGTTACTCATTGTAATGTTACATTAATGCCATAATTAGTCATTAATGCACAATCATTGAAAAAGGTAGACGTTATATTAAGAAATTCCTTATATAAGGGAATAAAATATAACTTGTAAGACACATTGGAACGACTATTGCAATACACTTATTTTCTATGCTTTCTATTATTTTCCATTTGCGTATTTTACTTATGATTATCAGTTTTACCTTAGTTATCAGAAACCCGCATTCATCCTAAAAATAGCTTTGGTCAAAGGATCTAATTCTTTTTTTAAACATCACTGTGATACTTCCGGAGGATAGAGACGTGGAATACCCGATGAACACCTGCTAGGTTGGGAGGCAAGGCCAACTCATAGGAAACCTCCCCAACCCGCTGCAATATCTCAAAAGGGACAATAAATCTCGAACTCAGCTTACCCTTCTTCCCGAACCTCATGACGCCCTTCATAGGCGATACCCGAAGCAATACCCGGTCACCAGTCATAAATGCCAAATCACGAATCATTCGGTCTGCATAACCCTTCTGCCTGGACTGAGCTGTGCGAAGCCTCTCCTGATTCACCTTCACCTTGTCCAGGGCATCCTGGACCAAATATGTACCCAACAATCGGGCCTCGCCCGGCTCAAATTATCCCACTGGAGACCTGCACCGCCTACCATACAAAGCCTTATACGGCGCCATCTGAATGCTGGACTGGTAGCTGTTATTATAAGCAAACTCTGCAAGTGGAAAGTATCGGTCCCATGACCCTCCAAAATTTATCACACAGGCACAGAGCATCCTCAAGAATTTGAATCGTGCTCAGACTTCCCGTCTGTCTGAGGGTGAAAGGTTGTACTCAACTCCACCCTGGTGCCTAGCTCCTGCTGAACGGCTCTCTAGAACCGTGAAGTGAACTGTGTACCTCTGTATGAAATGATAGATACTGGAATACCGTGGAGGCGAACAATCTCTCTGATATAAATCTCAGCCAACCTCTCGAAGGAATATGTAGCCAACACTGGAACGAAATGGGCTGATTTGGTCAGCCGATCCAAAATCACCCAAATAGCATCGCACTTCCTCAAAGTTTAAGGGAGTCCAACCACAAAGTCCATGGTGATTCGCTCACATTTCCACTCTGGAAGCTCAATCTGCTGAAGTAACCCTCCCGGTATCTGATGCTCGTATTTGACTTGCTAACAGTTGATACACTTGGCTACAAACTCCACTATATCCTTTTTCATCCTTCGCCACCAATAGTGCTGTCTCAGATCATGATACATCTTCGCGGTACCCGGGTGGATGGAATACCGCGAGCTACGGGCCTCCTCAAGAATCAACTCCCAAAGCCCATCTACATTGGGCACACATATATGGCCTTGCATCCTCATCACGCCATCATCACCTATAGTCACATCCTTGGAATCACCCTGCCGAACTCTATCCTGAACGGCCAGAAGGTTGGGATCATCATACTGGCGCTCCCTGATACGGTCATAAAGGGAAGATCGAGCAACCACACAAGCAAATACCCGGCAAGGCTCAGAAAGATTCAACCTCACGAACTTACTGGCTAAGGACTGATCATCTAAGGCTAAGGGCCTCTCAGCTGCATGAAGATATGCCAAACTCCCCAAACTCTTCGCCCAGCGACTCAAGGCGTCGGCCACCACATTGGGCTTCCCCGGGTGGTATAAAATAGTGATGTCATAATCTTTGAGTAACTCCAACCACCTACGCTGGCGCAAATTGAGGTCTTTCTGCTTGAATATGTGTTGCAAACTCTGGTGATTCGTGAAAATCTCATAGGGAACACCGTATAAATAATGACGCCATATCTTCAAGGCGTGAACAATCGCTGCCAACTCGATATCATGAACTGGATAATTCTTCTCATGCACCTTCAACTGTTTGGACGCGTAGGCAATCACCCTACTGTCCTGCATTAACACCTCCTCAAGTCCAATCCTCGAAGCATCACAATAGACTGTATAGGATCCTGAACCTGTAGGTAATACCAACACTGGAGATGTAGTCAGGGATGTATTGAGCTTCTGAAAGCTCTCCTCGCACTCCTCAGACCACCTAAACAGTGCACCCTTCTGGGTTAGTCTGGTCATAGGTGCTGGAATTGGTGAAAATCCCTCCACAAAACAGTGATAGTACCCAACCAAATCGAGGAAACTGCGGATCTCAGTAGCTGAAGATGGTCTAGGCCAACTCTGCACTGCCTCCACCTTCTTTGGACCTACCTTGATCCCATCACAAGACACCACATGGCCTAAGAATGCCACTGAATCAAGCCAAAATTCACACTTAGATAATTTGGCATACAATTTCTTCTCCCTCAAAGTCTGAAGCACAGTCCGCAAATATTGCTCATGGTCCTCCTGGAACCTAGAATATACCAAGATGTTGTTGATACCCAATTTTTCCTCAAATTATTTTCAAACTTGCATATAAGCTTTCAAAATCACTCTTTGTAATAATGAGTATTTTTCCCTATTTGTTTCCATATTTTATTAAGTTATTTTCATGTTTATTTAATATTTCATATCTTAATAATTATTCACAAATTACGTTATAAATAATTTCAAAATGTTCCCAGCTCGGTATGCTACTTTTAATCATTTTCTTGTCCATTAGGACTCAATCATTTCACAAATTAACCAATTGGGTCTCATTTAATTCTAATTACAGTAATTTTACAATTATAGCCCAATTGAATACTTTGTGTTGTTTAATTCAAAACTTATGCATTTTGTTTTTACAGCTAATATTATCTAATTACTGTAATTTAACTTATTTGAACTTAATTTCACTTTTTGTACAATTATTAGCTCTTTTTATTAATTATTTATCTATTTTTATGGGTATTTAATATCTAGTCACTTCTATTTTAAAACCTAGCCAATTTTAACCCCAACCCATCAGATCAAATAACCCAACCCAAACCCAATTGAATACCCAACCCAAACCAATAATAACCCGGACCAACCCCTCAATTTATCTGAGCCGTTGATCAAGATAGATCAACGGCCCCAGAAATAATTTTGCAAATATAATTCTAACCCCCCCTTTCGGTCTCATTCTTTCGAGACCGTTCATCTCTCTATCTCTCGTCTCTCTCTCTCTCTAGTCTCTAGAGACTTCTATCTCTTCGTCTCCGATGGAACTCCACCGCCTTCCTCTGGCCATCTCCGTCCACCATCCTTTCGACTACGAGCCTCCATGAGCCTCCTTCATCTAGCTCGTCCTATCTCTGAAGCCCTCGAGGGCCTGGGCCATGCTGACCTGCACCTGGGGCTCCTTCTTTGGTTGTTCTTGGCCTCCCCGGTGGGATTTGGTCATAACCGCGCCATATCCACCACGATCTTCGAGTTTCACGGCAAATTTTCCGGTTATCTTCAATCCTCTCTGAAACCCTAATTTTTGCCTAAACCTCTCAGATCTAAGGTGTTTCTAAACAATTCAAGCATGTTTCTTTATGTTTTACATTATTCTTGACTCAATCTTTAAGAATCTTCGACTTTCTAACGTTTTTACTTCCTTTTAAAACTAGGGTTTCTCAGAACTCTTTTATGCTTGTTTAGAACTAAGTTTCTCTTTGCGTTTAAATCTGTTCTTTGCATATCATGACTGATTCTGTGATTCACTAGCTTTTTATCTTGCATATGTTAAAAGCCCTAAAAAACATTCTAGACTTCTTCATTCGGTCCTGTGTATTAGCATGACTGCTCGTTTCTTGTTTAAGTTGCTGTGATTATCTGCCTCGAATATGTTCTACTGAGTTTTCTTAGCCTAACTTATATCACCTCTGTGTGCTTATGTCCATCTTGATTGTTCAAACTTGCATCTTTCTATCAATATTTGTTTAACCTGCACGTTTGCTATGTCTGGTTATTCTTGTCTATTTATATGATGAATACAGAATTGTGACTCCTTCTTAGATTGATTCTAGATTCCATACTTTTGGGGTTTGATTAATAAACCTTCCTTTAAAACCTCAATTGCTACCTCTCCTATTCAAATTAATTGATTCACTTAACTTGTCTGATGTGGTACTTTATTCTTACTGGCTATTTCCTTAATTAAAATGTTTTGAACTTAGCCCTAATTGTTTACCCTATACTTGTTGAATTTGAATCTTTCCTTGTCAGTCATATATTGATTTCTTTTCGTATCTGTTATTGGTCCTTACCGCTTGAATTAATCCCCTTAACTTAAGGGAGTACTTGTCCTAATTTTGCTCTAATGGATTCTGAGTTCTTTGATTACCATGTCATTGTGATTCTTTCCATATTTGCTTACTCGTTTTCAAAATTATAAATACTCTGTCCTCTTTTGCTTAACACATACGAATACATTGATACACTGCACATCACTAAGGCATACCCAAAACTCAGAGCACTGACATTGTTCTAAGTTCTCTTTGCTTTCATACCCCTCCTTTGTTGCTCTTCACACTAGTTATTGACTACTCAGGCGGCTGAAAGACAAGACTGAGTAATCACTGTTGCTCTCTTGCATCTGCATACCACTGTTCTGTTGCTCTCTTGCATCTGCATACTACTGTTCTGTTGCTCTCTTGCATCTGCATACTGCTGTTCTGTTGCTCTCTTGCATCTGCATACTACTGTTATGTTGCTCTCCTTTGCTCTGCATACTTGCTGCACTTTGCTGCTCTATACCCTTTACTGGTATGTTCCTAATTTAAGTTTACAATGTTTCCACACATTATGTTTCAGTTCATGTTAATCTACTTGTTGTTCCTTTTGTGCTTTATCTTATGGTTCTACTGCCTACCATGTAACTAGCATGCTTCTATGATTTCCCCTTCTCTTTTAGTATAAGATGTCTCCTGCTTTACCTTGTA
>ML279691.1:39774-54637 GCA_005239495.1 Nicotiana undulata
TCCACACATTATGTTTCAGTTCATGTTAATCTACTTGTTGTTCCTTTTGTGCTTTATCTTATGGTTCTACTGCCTACCATGTAACTAGCATGCTTCTATGATTTCCCCTTCTCTTTTAGTATAAGATGTCTCCTTCTTTACCTTGTATGATCTGCTATAACCCTGTTTGACCCCTATGGAGTCAGCATGCCTGTTTGTCTAAGTGATCATCCTTTTCTTGTCTCAACATGACTGTTGTTTCTTGTCTGTTCTTATCCTCTACTTAACTTATCATGCTACAGACATGTGTTCCCTCCCCATGACACCTAAAGACTATATGATTCTGACTCTATACCTAATATGTGACTCTGCGATGCTTTATGACAATTATGTGATAATTATTTGAGAACTTGTAACTCTACTCTACTGCTAGCATGTAAATTACTTGTCCCCAACTCCCTACCCTTGTTTGTGTTTGTCTTCTTGAACTCTATATATGCTGAATTGTGGTTTCACTACCTCTTTCCTTTTTGTAAACTAGTTTGCATAAACTCTTACATTGTCCTCTGAAGTTATATTTCAAAACTGTTACTTCAAACTACTTTCAAACTCAACTCTTTCAAACTACAAGCACTTCACACTATTCCTAGCAAACTCAGGTTCCACCCCCTCAGTGTGAGCATTGCTTAGGGAACCCTTGAGTTCCCTCTGAACTTTGACACACTAAGGATGGTAATTCCACACTACACATGCTTAATTTTGGCAATTATGTCTGGGTGCTGGTATTGGCCAGGGACCCACGAGGGCCCTAGGGAGCTTTGCCGCACCTGGACCATGTAAGGCTGTGAGACTCAAAAGGATCGAGGTTGGAAGATATGGGCCTGATTGAAGGCTCCCTATAGAAGTTGCTTCTTATTTTCTTTTAGTGATGTAACCCATTATTTCTGGCTTGTAATAATTTATAAACAAGTAATTGGGGCTGGATAGTGAATGTGGGAGGGGACTATGCATGTTTAGTATATTGTGGGTAGAGACCATGACTATAGGATTTTACTTACCTGTGTGCGCAATAGATATCACGCTTAGGACATATATACCATGCATTAGAAATCATGTTTAGGTTCTTTATTTCAGCATATTTATTATACTCATGTCATTTTATAAGCCCCGTTCACAGTTAACAACTATAACAAAGTAATAAACTGCTATGACGTTACTGCTACTACATTATCATAAGTGCCACATTTAGAAATCATGTTTTAGGTATTCATGTGTGCATTAGATACCATGTTCTATAGGATTTTGCCTTCAGCATGTTTGTTATTATGTGAACACCTAGTCAGTATGTATCAGATCTGGTAACCCCGTTAAAACTATGCAAAAATGGCTAAAAAACGTTTCTGCAAATTCGAAATTGTCTTTAATGTATTCCATGTCTTTAAAATTAGGGCCAAGGAATTGCATTTCACTAGTTTGGACTCTCCTAAGACAAATAATCAGTATCACGAACGCCTAGGCAAGCCTTAGGCCCAATGACATGAAAATCAACTGTTTTATGTCTTGCTTGTATTAAAAGCGATCTATAGAACTAATCAGTCTCTTCTGAAATCCTTAGAACTTCGTTGTTTGTCATTGTTTTCATTCCTGCTTTACCTAACAACCGATGGATTTTCCAAACAATTATCCCTTCTACAAAATCATTATGTTTGAATCCTTGCTCTATTGTAAACTTACTGGTTTATGAAATAGTTTACTCATTCTCCTTTTATTAAAGTTTTCTTAAACTACTGACTTCTACTCTGCTTTGAACTGCTGAATCTTTTAAAGTAACTTCCCCTTTTGGATCACTCTGTCATTTTAAAATCATGCTTTACTGATTTTTTCTAAAACTTCCCATTTACTTTTACTAGGAACTTCATTAAACTGTTGTGCACTTTTCAAATCCTGCTCCTGTCTTTAAATTACTGGAATTTTAAAATCAATCATTCTCTTCTTAAGACTACTCTGTTTTAATTGAATTCCCTACCTTAATTACTGATTTTTCAAAGAATCAGTCCTCTGCCAAAACTGCTGAAACTTACTGTTTTCACTCAAATCTCTTGTTTTAAGTTCTGATTTTGAGACCTTTGTTGTGTTCGAGACATGCTATTTATGTGTTTACTTGTGGAGGGATCTGTGAGCCTCTTATCTGCCTTTGTGTGCTTCCCTATATCTGCAGTCCTAAATATTTTTGTATGTCGCTTAGAGTTTATCTTTTAAACCTAGGGGTTCAGCCTAGTACTCCCCTTATAGGATTAGTAGTCCTAAACACCCTCCGGGACTTATAAAACGGGACGGGTAATAGCACGCAATAAGATTTGTGACCAACACACGCATTTTAAATACCTTAGCGGGGTGGGGAAGGGTAGAATATGGATATGATGACCGGTGCGCTAATACCATGTGTAGCCCCCCTTCGAGGCGTGACATACCGGGTATTGCATTGATGTGATCCATATTACTTTAAAACTTAGGGCATTTTCATTCAAAAGACTTTACTTTGCTATTCTTTAAATTTCTTTTAATATTTCAGTAATTACTTGAAATCCTCTCTTACGTGAGCCTTGCTTGTCATTTGTTTACTGTCCAAATTCACAAAACAACTTGGTTGGGACCCAGAGTTGTGGATCTTGAGGGGTGCCTAACACCTTCCCCTTGGGATAACTTCAAGCCTTACCCAATCTCTGGTAATGCAAACTAGTTCATAAGTTAATTATTCTAGGTGCCCTAACGCACCATAAAATCGTTAGGTGGTGACTCTTCCTTAAACCTTTTCCTTTAAGGAGTTGTCCAGAATGTCATGAAGCCTGATCTCCGCGTACCTAACCCGTGCGAGGAAAAGTGGGGCGCGACAGCATGGCGACTCTGCTGGGGATTTTCCCTAGGCTTTTACCATTACAAGTTGCTTTGTGAATTTGGACCTTTAATTTTGTTAAATGCTTGCACCTTTTCCCATTCCCCATTGTATGCTATTAACTGTTTAATTTCGCAAAGTATTTATTTTGCCTAAACAAAACTGACATATCTTCATGTTTTCTTTGTAACCGCTTTCCATTGTAACTGTTGTATTTTCTTTCTTTACCGCTTTCCTCAACGTGAAAATACATGCCTACTTGTTTAAATGCTATTTATTGCATATCATGCTCCGCATTCATATTCCACTCGCTCCAAACAAAAATCCTATAGCAACGCTTACAATGAGTGGTTGCGCTATTCCAATATTACCACCCCCTAAATTCGAAAAAGCGTATTTGCGGTAAAACTAGTCAATCAGCGGTGCAGTCGACAATTCCGTGCCTTCCCCCTTGAGTTGTCCGCTCAAGGGTACCGGTCTAAAACCCTATAGAAACCTTACTCCATTGTAATGTTGCATGCATCATGGTCAAAACTAGCCAGGCTAATGTGTTGTCCGCACAATAGCCTTCGAGATAGCCTTGTCCAAAGTCCATTGGGTTTCCCTGGAACCCATACGGACGCCTTCACGTTCTGTGCATTTATTTGGGGAACTAAATTCTCATGCTAATTGTTGATGTTAAATAGTCGAGTCTGGTGGGGGTAAGGGCCTAACCCTCTTTATTTTGCAGAAATGAAGCACGAAACCCCCAGATTCATCATGGTCGCTAATATCTACCCCAAATTGATAAACTGGTGGGAAGATCTTCACTCCAGCGACAAAACACTCGTCAGGAAACATTTGGGCAACCTGCCCTCTCTTTTGGATACTCAGCCTAACAAAATGATGATAGAGGCTGCTACCTTATTCTGGGATTGCGATCGGTCGGTATTACGCTTCCAAAACAATGAAATGACACCGCTGCTGGAAGAAATAGGAGGTTTGGCCGGTTTGGCTTGGGAAGCTCCAGGGTTGTTGATGCCTGAGAATCGCACAGACCGGGGTTTTCTCAAAATGTTGGGTCTGAAGAAAAATCCGGACTTGGTATGTTTAAAGGATTCGTACATACCTTTTGATTACTTGTACCAAAGGTTCGGTCATAGCAAATCATACTGCACCTATCAGAACGAGCTCGCCCTCACTTTGCTAGGGCACATCCATCGCCGAGTGTTTGCTTTCATGGTTTGTTTTCTGGGTTTAATGGTGTTCCCGACAAAGAAGAAAAGGATCCACTCTAGGTTGTCCATGGTCACTAAGACTTTAATGGAAGGGATCAACGGACAGGACTTCAGCATTGTGCCTATGATCATTGCAAACATATACCGAGCCTTAAAAATGTGTCAATGGGGAGCAAAGCATTTCGAAGGTTTCAACTTACTACTTCAACTTTGGCTCACTGAACATCTGCAAAGGGGTGACTACCAACAAGGCATCCATCGAAGAATCTGGGATGACCATATCGCTTTCCACCACCCAAAGCGAATGAACTATAATCCAGACATGTTCGCTCAGCCGGAAAATGCCGAGGGATGGGTTGAGTTACTGGGGAATTTGACCGAGGACCAGATTCAGTGGATGTTCGAATGGTTCCCAACGGACGAATTTATCATCTGATCCTGAGACGCTTCATTTCTTATATTGATTGGTCTGAGGGTAACGTACCCTTACGCCTCTCTCCGAGTTATGAGGAAAGCAGGGAGGAGGCAGTTTATACCTAGTTTTGAGAAGATGAGACATCTTCGATCAAACTTCCAGGATGACGACAGCCCTCACAAGTGCCAAGCCCAGCATTTGTGGCATTGTAAGATTGTGCTTGAGAAAGACACCATCGAGCCAAACAGGTATCATGCCGGTTGTACTCCTTTCTATCTAAGCTGGTTAGAAGAAGATATGGAGGGTCGATTCGAGCCAAGATTCGCTCAGGGTCACCGGGTCATAGATGAGAAAGCCGAAGCGCAAGTTAAATTCAACAATCTACGCAAGAGGCTCCGTGAATGTGAGAATAATCATCACCAGATACACGAGTCCAGCAGAAAGCTGATAGAGGAATGGAAGGATATGGCTACCAGCTCTAGCAAGAGGCTAGGGTACTTGGAGCGAGGTATAGTCGAGCTGGAGGAAAAGTTCATCAAGAGGATCGAGGACTGTAAAAAGGCTGAAGGAGCCGAAAGAGGATATCTAGCCAGGACCTACTTACTGCTAGGACTTCGCGAGTTGGGAAAGCTGATCGAAGGGAGCAGGAATGCCTAATCTGGGGAAGGTCCTTCTGAGACCAAGTAGATAGGGGTGTCTTTTATTTTGTCTCCTTTGAGGTAATAAGGCCATTGGCCATTAGTGACTTTTATATTTTTCGCATATTTAGAGTCATTTTTATCATCAATAAAATGAGTCATTTAGCATTTCAAGTTCTCCAAATTAATTTGTCGCTAGGCCTACCTCGGGCACAAAGAGGTTTCCCAACTTAGGATGCGTTTTACATTTTCGCATTACGTGTTTAAATTACTGCAATATTCTTTATAATCCTCACTGACTTCGTTACCTTTTGTTTTTTCCTTTATTTATTATTCCCCTCCCCAAAGGTTAGTTCGTGCATTCTGGCATCATCAGTCTATCGCGCAAGATCCAAGGGCCCTCCTCCTACTCCTACTCCTAGTCCTCCTAGAGACAAAGACAAAAGTAAGATGGAAGAGTCCAGCGGCACCAAACAAGAGAATAGGGTTGAATGGGTAGAGGCCACTGACGGTCGGGGTATTCAGGTTTTGCATGAGAACATGTCACCATTGGAACAAAAGTTGCTGAAATTTCAAGAAGATCTTGATCAAGTCCGGAATCTGGCCAATCTGTCTTTTTCCCTCAACGTCCCTGACGTCACCCCTACACCTCCACAAAATATCCCAAAACAGCCAAATCACCCTGCGCTTCATCATCACGCCACTCCCCCAAAGAACCAAACTCTCCCAGCATAGTGCAACACTTGCCACAACACTCCGCCTCCACCCCCGGGACCTCAGACTCACACAAAATATCATCTCCTTGCCTACAACAATCCCATCTACGTGGAGACTGTGACTCCCTCCACCCCAGCTGTCACACATACGTCTGAATCCGGTGAGAAAGACCTGATTATCAAGAATCTGGCTAAGGAACTTAGAAAGCTGACTAGCCGAGTCCAGGGTGTTGAAGGAGTCAAGGGGATCGAAGGTCTGAACTATGAAGACCTCTGCATACAACCTGATGTCGAACTGCCCGAGGGGTACAAACCTCCAAAGTTCGAGATGTTCGACGGTACTGGTGATCCAAGGTTCCACCTGAGGACCTACTGTGACAAATTGGTTGGCGTAGGAAAAGACGAAAGGATCCTCATGAAGCTATTTATGAGGAGTTTGAAGGGAGACGCACTATCTTGGTATATCGTCCAAGACCCCAAGAAGTGGTCCAACTGGGTAGGTATGGCAACAGACTTCATGGACAGGTTTAGATTCAACACAGAGAACGCACCAGATGTGTTCTATATCCAGAACTTGAGGAAGAAACACAAAAACCTTTCGCGAGTATGCTACTCGTTGGAGGTCGGAAGTTGCCAAAGTAAGGCCTGCCTTAGAGGAAGAACAGATGAACAAATTCTTTGTTCGGGCTCAGGATCCGCAATACTATGAACGATTGATGATGGTTGAGGGTCAAAAGTTCTCCGACATTATCAAATTGGGAAAGCGGATTGAATAAGGTATCAAGAATGGTATGGTTACTAACTTTGAAGCTTTGCAGGCCACTAATACAGCTCTGCAGTCCGGTGGTGTGTCTAGAAAGAAGGATGTGGGAGCCGTGATGGTTGCACAACAAGCCAAATCCCCGCCTAAATACAAGGTCTATCCCGCACCTCCATTCACATATCAATCCGCTCCAAATTACCGAGCACCCTCACCCTCATACCAAACTCCACCACCTATATATCAACCCACTTCACCCAAATACTCCCAACCCGCTCCCGTCTACAACACCTATAACTCCCAGCCATCTCACTATCAGTCGCCCCCCACCCGTCAAAATTTCCCTCTGCCCCTAACTTTGATCGTCGCCCTCCAAAACAATACACCGCCATATCCGAGCCCATCGACGAATTGTATGAAAAACTCAAAGTTGCTGGTTATGTCACACCTATCCCTGTTGTTACCCCCGAGAACCCTTCTCAGTGGGTTAACCCGAACAAATCCTGTGCATACCATTCTGGCATGAAAGGTCACACCATCGATGAATGCTGCTCTTTGAAGGATAAGATACATACCTTTATTGATAACAAGATTATTGTGGCCAAGGAATCCGCTCCGAACGTCCGTAACAATCCTTTACCAGACCATAAGGGCGGAGGTATCCATATGATTGAGATAGAAGATGATTGGGATCCCGAGAGTCAATCGGGTTTATCGCAGAAGGCGATGACCCGAAGAAACCTGCAATTACACTGAACCCGATCGTAGTCCAGATCCAACCATCTGAGAATGCTGAGGTGAATATATCTATCCCACTTGAGTTCAAAGCAGCACCGCCTGCAAACGCGAAGGCCCCAGTGCCAATTGAGGTTGATTTTATGTCTCCGACAAATGCACTCGCACCCTTCGAGGTTGCAGTCTTGCCGCCCAAAGCCCGTGTGCCATTTGAAGTAAGGATAGTCGCGCCAATACCAGTGGTGATGTCAACCACACCACCTTTCTATTCAAATGTTATCCCTTGGGAATATACAGCTGAGGCAAGAAGGAAAAGTAGAAGTAGGTCTGAAGAAGCCATCGCAGCACAGGGTATGACAAGAACTGGTAGAGTTTATACCCCTGGGCATCTGGCCGAGTCAAGCAAGCAGGATGCCAACCGGCCTTCCATCACTAAGACAGGTTCAGATGATCTTTGGAGGAAAATACAGGCTAAAGAATATTCGGTCATCGACCAACTGAACAAGAAACACCAGCACAGATATCCATTCTCTCTCTGCTGCAGAACTCTGAGACGCACAAAAATGCTTTGCTGAAAGTGTTGAGTGAAGCCTATGTACCGAACAACATCACTAGCGGGGAAATGGCCAACATGGTAGGCCAAGTACTGGAAAGCCACAAAATCACTTTTCACGAAGACGAGTTGCCACCTGAGGGATTGGGACATAACAAGGCTCTGCACATCACTGTGCAATGCAAAGATTACTTCATAACTAGGATTCTTGTCGATGGAGGGTCTAGTCTTAACATATGTCCGCTGATAACACTCAAGAAGTTGGGTAAAGGACTACATGAGATAAATGATGGAGCGATCAACGTGAAGGCCTTCGACGGTTCTCAAAGGTCTACCATCGGGGAGATCAGTCTATGTCTGCAGATGGGACCAACTTGGTTCGAAATGGACTTTCAGGTGATAGATGTGTCGGCATCTTACAATATGCTGTTAGGACGACCCTGGATCCATGTTGTTGAGGCTGTAGCGTCAACACTACATCATGCGGTAAAATTCGCGTGGAACCATCAAGAGGTGATCATCCACGGCGACGGTAGCAACCCTATTTACAATCGCCAGACTATCCCTGTAATTGATGGAAAGAGAAAACTGGGTAGAGGAACTTATCACCATATCGAGCGGGTCAATGCTGTCGACAAGGACAAATGGTGGGATAGCAAGATCAAGAGCATCTTGAATTGGGGAGGATACGAGCCAGGCAAAGGGCTCCGTAAGAACCTCCAAGGGATCACGAAACCCGTCAAGCTCAAGAAACATGATACCACTTTTGGTCTCGGGTATGAGTATACATGGGAAGAACTCAAAAACTGGTCGCCCCCATGGCGCGGTCACTATTACCCCTTGGAGCAGCCAATACCTCATTTGGAGCAGACTTTCCAGTAGGCTGATATCATCTATGGGTCCGACGAAGAAGATGCACTGGCGGCAATGAGGGACTTTTTTCTAGGCGACAGGGACATGGATTGCTGTGTTATTCTCAAGGAGGAGGGGGAGGAAGGCCCTTCCATACAGGCAGTGAGTAGAGGAGCTCGTCTCAAGAACTGGTCCATCCGTACGACCAAAGCCCGCCGAATCCCGGGGTAGCAAGGCTAATGAACAAGCATTATTTATTGTTTATTAAATGAATTTCTTTCCTTTTCTGCATTTTCAATTCCTGCAATAAGATCTTCAATGTTCAAAACAATTATTCGTTTTATCAAAGAATTTCTGATTTCCTTATGAATCTTATATTTATTTGCTACTGTTTTCTCCCATTACTTTATCTATACAACATTACTATTACTTATCTTGATGAACCGATGACTGTGACATGCAACGAGGCAACGCAACAAACGAATTTCGATTCGGACGAGGATGATATACCTGAGGATATTGTTAAAGAGGTCGAGAACTTTGAGAATAGATCTAAGTCCAACCTAGATGAGACTGAGGTCGTCAACCTGGGGGATTCAGAGAACGTCAAAGAAACATGCATCAGCATTCATATGTCGCCATCAGAAAAGAAAGGATACACAGAGTTTCTAAAGGAATATGAGGACATATTTGCCTGGTCATATGATGACATGACTGGTCTAAGTACGTCCATTATGGCTCACAAATTGCCAACCAATCCAATGTGTCCGCCGGTAAAGCAAAAGCCCAGAAAGTTCAAACCCGACATGAGTTTGAAAATCAAAGAAGAAGTTACCAAGAAGATCAACGCCAAAGTTCTCCGGGTAGTTGAGTACCCGACATGGTTAGCTAACATTGTACCTGTGCCGAAGAAAGACGGGAAGGTCAGAATCTGTGTCGACTACCAGGATCTCAACCGGGCCAGTCTGAAAGACAACTTCCCCTTGCCAAACATACACATTCTGATTGACAACTGCGCCAAACATGAGTTACATTCATTGGTAGATTACTTCGCTGGTTATCATCAAATTTGGATGGACGAAGAGGATGCTGAGAAAACGACGTTCATTACGCCATGGGAGTATATTGTTACAAGATGATGCCATTCAGCCTGAAGAATGCAGGGGCCACCTACATGAGGGATATGACTACTATATTCCATGACATGATTCACAAAGAGATTGAGGTGTATGTGGACGACGTTATTATCAAGTCAAAGAAAGTTGCTAATCACATGGAAGATTTGAGGAAGTTCTTCAACAGGTTAAGAAAATACAATCTGAAACTGAACCCTGCGAAGTGTGCGTTCGGGGTTCCTGCTGGGAAGTTACCGGGGTTCATTGTAAGCCGCCGGGGAATAGAATTGGATCCATCCAAAGTCAAAGCCATTCAGGAATTGCCACCACCGAAGAACAAGAAGGATGTTATGAGTTTCCTGGGGAGACTTAATTACATCAGCCGATTCATATCACAATCTACAGTCATTTGTGAACCGATCTTCAAGATGCTAAAGAAGGATGCCGCAACCAAGTGGACCGAGGATTGTCAAAAGGCTTTTGACAGGATCAAGGAGTATTTGTCAACACCGCCAGTTTTGGTGCTGCCTGAGCCAAGTAGACCTCTATTACTCTACCTTGCATTGTTAGACGGATCTTTCGGTTGCGTTCTTGGGCAACATGATGAAACAGGAAGAAAGGAGCAAGAAATCTACTACCTCAGCAAGAAGTTCACTCCGTATAAGGCCCGGTATTCTTTATTGGAACGCACTTGCTGTGCTTTGACTTGGGTCGCCCAGAAGCTAAGGCATTACTTATGTGCCTACACCACATACCTCATATCCAGGATGGATCCACCAAAGTACATCTTTCAGAAGCCCATGCCCACTGGCAAGCTAGCCAAGTGGCAAATCCTGCTGAGTGAGTTCGACATTATTTACAAAACTCAAAAGGCTGTCAAAGGACAGGAACTAGAAGACCATCTTGCTGAGAATCCTGTGGAAGGAGAATACGAACCCTTGAAAACGTATTTTCCCGATGAAGAGGTATCATTTGTAGGAGAAGACATTGCAGAATCCTACGACGGTTGGAGGATATTCTTTGATGGAGCAACAAACTTCAAAGGGGTTGGGATTGGAGCAGTCCTGATATCAAAAACCGCTCAGCATTATCCGGTATCCGCAAAACTCAGATTTCCCTGCACCAACAATATGGTTGAATATGACGCCTGCATCTTAGGGCTCAACATGGCCATCGACATGAATGCCCAGGAGTTGTTAGTAATTGGTGACTCAGACTTACTGGTACACTGGGTACAAGGAGAATGGGCGACCAAGAATTCCAAGATATCGCCATATCTACATCATGCACAGGAGTTGAGAAAGAGATTCACAAAGGTAGAATTTCGGCATGTCCCCAGAATCCAGAATGAGTTCGCTGATGCTTTGGCTCCTCTGTCATCCATGATCCAACATCCAGATAAGAATTTCATTGATCCTATTCCAGTGAAAATCCACAATCAGCCCGCTTACTGTGCCCATGTCGAAGAAGAAGCAGACGAAAATCCGTGGTTCCATGATATCAAGGAGTACTTGGCAAAAGGAGAATACCCAGAGCTTGCAAATACCACCCAGAAACGCACACTTCGGAGATTATCCAACAATTTCTTTCACAACGGAGGAATCTTTTATAGGAGGACTCCTGATTTGGGGCTATTAAGGTGTGTTGACGCAAAAGAAGAATCAAAGTTACTGGAGGAAATTCACGTTGGGACATGCGTCCCACATATGAACGGTTTTGTTTTGGCAAAGAAGATACTTCGAGCCGGTTATTTCTGGATGACCATGGAGACGGACTGCATCCGGTATGTCCGAAAGTTCCACCGATGTCAGATACATGGGGATATGATAAAGGTACCTCCGAGTGAGCTTAATGCAACAAGTTCACCGTGGCCATTCGTCGCCTGGGGCATGGACGTTATTGGACAAATCGAGCCTGCCGCCCTAACGGACACAGGTTCATTCTGGTTGTCATTGATTATTTCACAAAATGGGTCGAAGCAGCATCCTACAAAGCAGTTACTAACAAAGTCGTGGCCGATTTCGTTCGCGACCGCATTGTTTGTCGGTTCGGAGTTCCAGAATCAGTCATCACCGATAATGGATCAAATCTCAACAGTGACTTGATGAAAGCCATGTGTGAAACATTCAAAATCAAACACAAGAACTTCACAGCATACAGACCCTAGATGAATGGAGTCGTTGAGGCTACCAACAAAAACATCAAGAAAATACTGAGAAGAATGATATAAAGGCATAAGCAATGGCATGAGAATTTATCATTTGCTTTGTTGGGGTATCGTACCACAGTCCGCACGTCAACTGGGGAAAATCCTTATATGTTGGTTTACGGTACAGAGGTTGTTATTCCTACAGAGGTTGAGATTCCCTCTCTGAGAATCATACAAGAAGTTGAGCTCAGCGACACAGAATGGGTAAAGAGTCGTTATGAACAACTAGCCCTCATAGACGGAAAGAGAATGAACGCAGTCTGTCATGGCCAATTATATCAGAACAGGATGACCATAGCCTTCAACAAGAGATTCAAGCCGAGACGATTCACACTGGGGCAGCTGGTGTTAAAGAAAGTCTTTCCACATCAGGATGAGGCCAAAGGGAAATTTTCTCCCAACTGGCAGGTCCGTACATGGTTCATAGAGTGCTGACAGGAGGAGCACTTATAATCATAGAAATGGACGGAGAAATTGGTCAAAACCAATCAACTCAGATGCAGTAAAGCACTACTATGTGTAACCCTTTATGCTTTCCTCAATGTTGTAGATTGAACTACGCCTGACCTGATTCCCGTTTAAGAGGGGATACATAGGCAGCCCTATGGGTTCGGTCACAATTTAATAAAAATCTCATCCCCCCCCACTAATGGAAACTGGGGCAGATTTTTGAGGAGGACCTCAAAATTCTGAAGCAAGTTCAGCCAATCGCCGCACAAGCAACCACCAGAAGTATTCACCCATCAAACCGGGGCAAAATGTTGAGGAGGACCCTTAAAATTCCGTGGCAGGAAAAGTTGCAATGTCTCGAACCGCGTCATAGTCGTCGGTTCACCTAAAAATATTTTAAATTATATGCTTATATTATATCTTTTCAAAATCANGAGGACCCTCAAATTTCTGTGGCAGGAAAAGTCGCAATGTCTCGAACCGCGTCATAGTCGTCGGTTCACCTAAAAATATTTTAAATTATATGCTTATATTGTATCTTTTCAAAATCATGCATATCTATTTTTGGAACAGCTTGTTTAGCAAACGCTACCCCCAATGATATATCATGATCAAACAAGCGAGCCAAGTAAAGCCATCGGGAATGCGAATTGACCTTTCCCCCCTTTACAGAACTCATGATTTTTCTTTGGATGCAGGCACGAAGACGGCGAAAGCCCAGAACATATTATTATCCCCCGCAGGACGTATATCTCTCAAAGACACGCTCTCAAACCCGTCGCACATGCCGACGCTTATTATCATCGCAAAACAATGCTTCATTCGCAACAATCGAATCACCGCAGTTCATCACAAGCTAATAACTCTTACTGCCATTTTATTCCCTGCATGAGGCTACTATTCTGCCTTCTGAGGTTCTATGCTACCTCTCCCTGCATTTTATCTCCTGCATTGCATAAGGCTACTATTCTGCCTTCCGAGGTTCCACGATACCTAACCTTGCATTTTATCTCCTGCATTGCATAAGGCTACTATTCTGCCTTCCGAGGTTCCACGATACCTAACCTTGCATTTTATCTCCTGCATTGCATAAGGCTACTATTCTGCCTTCTGAGGTTCCACGCTACCTCCCTTTGCATTTTATTCCCTGCATAAGGCTACTATTCTGCCATCCGAGGTTCTACGATACCTCTCCCTGCATTTTATCTCCTGCATTGCATAAGGCTTTTGTTCTTCCTTACGAGGTTCCACGCTACCTCCCCTGCATTTTATTTCCTGCATTGCATAAGGCTACTATTCTGCCTTCCGAGGTTCCACGCTACCTCCCCTTGCATTTTGCACTGCATAAGGCTACCATTCTCCTTTCCGGGGTTCTACGCTACCTCTCTCCGCATTTTACTTCATTACGTAAAGCTCCCATCTACCTTTTCAAAACAACCACCTTTCGTGACACTGTTTATTTACGCTTTATTTCGGGCTAAGCTCTGCCCTTCTTTCCTTTGCAAATCACAAGACTAAACACTGTCTTGTTAGCGTCATACTACTGCATTCTTCATGGGTTGAAATATCGCCAGCTTGTCCAAAATCGTTCAGAGGCACAATCTTCATAGCCCGAGAACATCATTTCACGGCCCGAGGATCTCTTTTATTCAACTTGCATATCATTATTCAAAGGCATCATGGTTCGGAGGCACCATCCTCATGGCCCGAGAACATCATTTCATAACCTGCGAATCCCGCATCAACCAATGCATGGCCCAGGACATCATGGTCTAAGGACGTCATCCTCAACCGTCCGAAGACAGCATTCACAGTCTAATGGGAATATGCATCATGTTTAAATTACGCACAATATACGTTTGTCATCTGTTTGCAGGTAATACGGCCAGGACAGCCAGCCAGGCAGGAGCGGACCGCTCCAGTTCCCCAGACAACCCCGTAAGACCTTCCTATTTTTTTACCTTACCTCGCACCTTGCATCCGTTCTTGTAAAACGTCACCGATATATTTCGCTGATGATTCCGGAATTGCATACGACCTGATTCCTGTAAAACCGGGGATATGTAGGCAGCTCAGAAGCCAGGGTGCAGCCAAATTCTCTCTACCATTTTTCACTCGGTCAAAATTGGCCATCATATCTTTACCCGGCAACTCTTTCATCCTTCCCGGGTAAAGAGGGGCAACTGTTGATACCCAATTTTTCCTCAAATTATTTTCAAACTTGCATATAATCTTTCAAAATCACACTTTGTAATAATGAGTATTTTTCCCTATTTTTTTCCATATTTTATTAAGTTATTTTCATGTTTATTTAATATTTCATATCTTAAT
>ML279694.1:0-37075 GCA_005239495.1 Nicotiana undulata
TGTCTTACTTTGTATTTCAAAGACAGTCTTATGTACTTATTTCAGACCTTTTGTTTGTAGTAATCTCTTAGATAGTCCGTGAGTATGTGACACCAGTTTTGGGATTTTTTTATGTGTTTCATTTTGAAAGTGCTATGTTGTATTTTGGTTATTTTGTTAAACTTCACGTGGTGGGCCATCGAAGCCTTAGTTATCTGGTTCGTATTTGTTGTTAATGAGTTTTATTCAGTTCAAACGTTGGCTTGTCTAACGGGTTCAATGTTAGACGCAGTCATGGCCCGAAGGTGGGATTTCGGGTCGTGACACTCTAATCAGTTCACAATGTAGCAATGGTTATCGTCGGGCGAGAGAACTCCATGACTTATTGATTCGATGGACAGTTATAATTTTCTACATATTTTTGGAACCATTAGTGGTGTTGCGAGGTTTGGAACAAGGTTTTATTTGTCATGAGGTATAATACTGGTATCGAGTTTGGTTTTAGCCGCTATTGTGGTTGGAAGATATTGCTATGGGCATGTGAGTTATGTGGTACATCGTGTGCTTACATCTTTGAAGTATACTTATGCTTCGATAAGTGTGTGTATATATATAAGAATCAGATATTGAGGGAGCTCGGGAAGTTAGAATTTGGTCTTATGGATTCTTAAGCTAAGGTTGAAGGTAGAATTTCAGTGCGGATGGTGTAGTGGACTTATGTCGTTTGCAGTGATGTGGGATCACCCATGTGAATGTATATGATGGGTGATGCAGTGATTATGACAACTTTGGAACGACTCTTGACACGTTCGAGGTATGTTTAAGTAGGAGAGAATGCAACTACTCAGCCGGTAGCTTAGAGCTTTAGCACATTGTTCGGCAGTTTAAGACCTCTAGTAGCTCCACATGATGCACTATGACTTGCGTGTATGATTGTTTTTTAATTTCGAGAGGTTCAGAGTTGATTTGGAAGAATAATTCTTAATTCAGAAGCTTCAAGTCAGAAGAGTTGACCAAGATTTGACTTTTGAGTAAACGACCTCATAATCGAAATTTGGTGGTTTCAATAAGTTCGTATGGTGATTTCGGACTTTGGAGTATGTTCATATTTGAATTTGGATGTTCTTAGAAGGTTTTAGCACTATTTGTTGAAAGGTTGCAATTTAAGAAATTGGAGAGTTCACAAGTTTGATCGGGAGTTGACTTTGATGTTATCGATGTTGGATTATTGTTCCAGGAATTGGAATAGGTCTGTTTTGTCATTTGGGACAGGTGTGCAAAGTTTGGGTTCATTTCGCATTGGTTAGATTTGAATCAGACGCTTAGTTCGAAGTTGGAAGTTTATGAACTTAAGAGATTGATCTTGTTTGTTGATTCTTGGTTTTGATGTTAATTTTGGTGTTTTAAGCCTTTGTAAAAGTTTGGATGATGTCATTAGACTTGTTGGTATGATTGGAAGGGGTCCTGAGGGGCTCGGGTTGTGATCTGGGGTGGTTTCAGACCATTTTTGTTTGTTGCATTGCTGATTTCTAGTGTTGTTCTAGTGTGCTCCGCGTTCGCGATCTGAGTGTCGCGCTCGCATAGAGTGTTCTGGGCTACAGATGATTTGTTCATCGAATTATTTCTTGCATTCGTGGAGTATTATGAAGGTTGGCTATCGCGTCTGCATAGTAAGCTTCACGTTCACGAAGTTTTGGAGAAGGGCTGGTCAGCAGCCTTTCGCGTTCGCGCTTTGTCTCTCGCTCTCACGTAGTTGAAAGGCCAGTTGGCCTTCGCGTTCGCGCTGAGGATGCGGCGTTTGCATTGAAGGTTTTTGGCAGTGGGTGGTTTTGTTCTTCGCGAATGCGGGCCTAGCGTCGCGTTTGCGTTGTGTAAAGGTGGGGCAGATTATTTAAGTTGCCAATTTCAGGACCTTACACATCATTTCATATTTTGAGCCCCAGAATTCGAGAAGAGGAGATTATGAAGAGAAGTTTCACTACTATATTGGAGGTAAGCAATCTCACTTGGATTTGGTTTTATATCTTGATTACCCATGGATTTCTACACCTAAAACCAGAATTTTGAAAGGAAATTTGAGTTTTTGCCTACAATTAAGAGAGTGTAGTTTGGGGATTTGAGTACCTATTTGGACTTGGTTTTGGAACCTAATTATATATTTGGACTCGAGAGATTGTGGGTTATAGAATTTTGGTATTGGTTTCACATTTTAGGCATGCAGGCCCTGATTGACTTTTGGGTATTTCATCAAAGATCGAAGCTTTATGGATTTGGAGTGCTTCCTACGAAATTGTTGATTTCCTTGGATGATGTTTGTCTTGGATTTGCGCGGTTGGAGAGCTAGATAAAGGTTTTTACACGATTCGAGGTTAAAGAGTAGCCTGGATGAGGTAAGTAACTTGTCTATACTTGGATTGAGGGTAATTCCCTATTGGCTATGGTATTTGTTATGTGTTGGGGGTGATGTATATGCGAGATGACGAGCGTTTGTACGTGCACTGTGATTATTCATGATCTGGGTAGTTCTTAGGCTATTATATGTCTTGTGTTGCTATCATGCTTCTTTAATACCACATTTTCTTCATTTTTATGACTACGTGAGTTATTATTCAAGTTAGAAATCATGTCTAGGCTATCTACTTAATTGTTTAAGAAATGATAGGGATATTTTGCTATGTTGAGCTATTTGCTTTAGCCGTAGTCATACTGTTCATTCATGATAATTATTTTAACGTGTTATATCTTTGTCTCTTTGCACTTTTTGATATGTTATCTCACATGTTATTGGTGTCCTTGTACGTGACACGAGTTTGAACTGAATTTGTGGTACATTGTTATATTCCATATGGTAAATTGGATTATTTTTCTCTGAGATGTTGGCATATGGATACTTGAGCGGGTTGATGACTGATCTTGGGCCATAGCACCATGTAGGTATAAATATTGAAGTGACTCATACGCTAGGCCTCACATTAGGCTAAGTGGTACTAATTATGGGGCGACACATGCACCAAGATCCATGTTGGGTTATATGATATTGATCGTTGAATAAGATTTGATCGGATCTTGGGAAAGGACTAGCCCCTCCACAGTCTGGTATTCACCGTGAGCACAGGCACATGGTCATATATGTGCTTGAGTGAGGGACTTATGTTAGGCACTCGTACAGTGCTGAGTGTGTGTGTATGTGTGAGAGAGATAGGGTCCATGGGATTTGAGCCAGGAATCGTGAGTGTGATAAGAATACGTTTTAGGGGAATTGTGCCAAGCACTATGAATGTGCTGAGAGGTTTTTATACTTGATTATTTTAACTGTACAAATTTTTGATCTGTCACGACCCAAAACCTATAGGTTGTGATGGCGCCGGACACCACTGTCAGGCAAGCCAACCCCTTAATCAGTTGAAACACCTTCCTGGTTAACAATTTCAAAATCGTTGCCTTTATTGCATTTCATAATCAAATAAATAAATTGTTGTAAATTAAACACGACAGGGAATCCATTTAATTCAATAAAATAAGACTCAACACATCCCCAAAACCCGGTGACACAAGTACATGAGCAGTTTCTAAGAATTTATACAGTTACACAACTCTTGTCCGATAATAAATGGGACAAATGCAATAAAATACAAGTAAAGATATAGAAGGAAGGAGACTCTGTCAACTGCGGAATGCCTNCCCGATCCCATCCTATAAATCTTCGCTGTGGCGTACGGCTCGATCCCACCCTGTAGTTTTCGCTGTGGTGTACGGCCCGATCCCATAATATACTCTCTCATTACTCTGTCGTGGCGTACGGCCCGATCCCATAATATAATCAATCATCACTCTGCCTTGATTCTCTTATCACAATTAAATCAAGCCAAGTATCACAACATTCAAAGACAACAATACCCATCACACAAGTATACAAGTCATATCTATGCTACAACAGGGGAAAACAATGAGCATGCTGTGTCCTAACTACCCGGATGAAGCAGTAATAGCCACTACGTACGGACTCTCGTAACTCGGTGTGTACGTAGCCCCCAAACAAGATCACATAGCAAACAAGGTTACCTAGAGGGGCAATTTCCCTCTTACGAGGTTAGAAATGAGACTCACCTCGACGAAATCACCCCCGGATCAAGGATCGGATCAAGGATGCGCCAGAATCTCCGAAATCTACTATCCACGGCTCGCAACTAGCCAAATATAGAATAATCGAATCATTTTAAGTTCAAAGAAGGAGAATTAACAAGGAAATCCCAAAATTAGGTGTTCTTGAAGAAACTTGGAATTTCGACCTCGGGCCCACTCGTTCGAATTTCGAAAATTCTTGAAGGATTAAATTACCCGAAGCCTTACTAATTAAATTATACAATTTACTTCAAAAATTCATGCTCAAATCGTGGCAAAAGATCACATTTTCCAAATTCTAGGTTTCTAAGCAAATTCCCATATTTCCCCCCAATTTTCATATCAAATCTATGTAATAAATCTTGTATTTAACTTGAAAATAAGTAGAAACAACTTACCTTTGATGCTTGATGAAATCCCCCTTGAAATGCTCTCCAAAATCATCCAAGCCAAATGAAAGAAATGAAGAAAATGGGCCAAATTCGTGTTTAAAGAATCTGCCCATGCTTCACCGGGTTGTACCTTGCACTTGTGCTGTACAGGTTGTACATTCTATTAAAATTTTCCCTTGTTGGACACCTTCTGTTAAAACACCTATAACTTCTTGTAGAAATATCCAAATAACAAACGGTTTGACTATTTGAAAATTAGACTCGAAGAGATTTAATTTGATAGGTTTTACACCATATAGCTCCTTATATATCCCGAGATATGATCTTCTAAAGTCAGCTCCAGGCATAAGAAATTTCTTGCGAAAACTGCTCCACCAGTCTTCTTCAATCGGCCATAACTTTTTGCACAAAACTCCAAATGACAAATGATTTAATGTTCTGAAAACTAGACTTCACGATCTACAACTTTCAGGTTTTGAAAATTTACAGATTCCTTATAGATGCTTATATATACGCTTCCAAAGTTAGCTCCTCGACGCACAATTTGCTGTCCAAAAATGCACCAGAAAATTTCTGCAATTTTTTTCCTTCTTTTTTCGTATGAAATTCATTCCGTTAACCTTCCGAAATGCACCCGAGGCCCTCGGGACCTTAACCAATTATACTGACATGTCCCAAAACATGATACAAACTCGCTCGAGGCCTCAAATCACATCAAACAACGTCGAAATCATGAAGCTCTCTCCAATCCAAATCTTTAAGAACTTAGAATTTCAAACTTCTATATCTGACGCCGAAACCTATCAAATCACGTCCGATTGACCCCAAATTTTGCACACAAGTCATATTCAACATTACGGACCTTCTCCAACTTTCGGAACTGGAATCCGACCCCGATATCAAAAAGTCAAACTCTCGGTCAAACTTCTCAAAAACCTTCAAATTTCTATCTTTAGCCAAATGACTTCAAAATGATCTCCAGACATCCGAATTCACTTCTGATCGCGCTCCCAACTCCATAATCACAATACGGAGCTATTCCCAGACTCGGAATCCCAAACAGACATCAATATCATTGAAAAGCATTTCAAGCCAAACTTAGGAAATTTCTTCAAAAATGCTGACTTCCACAATATACACCGAAACACTCTCGAGTTATCCAAATCTTGATCCGGACATACTCCCAAGTCTGAAATCACCATACGAATCTGCTGGAACCTTCGGATCCTGATTTCGAGGTCGTTTACTCAAAATTCTTGTCTTACTCAATTTCTTCAACTTAAGGCTTCTGAAATGAGAATTTTCCTTTCAATTTAACTCTGAACCTCCTGAATTTCAACTCTGACCATACATACAAGTCACAATACCCGAAATGCAGTTGTTCATGACTCCTAACTACTGAACGACGTGCTGGATCTCAAACGACCGGTCGGGTCGTTACATGATCTAGCTTGTATGAATGACATGCATGCATGAAGCTCTGTTAACCCTTATGCTATTAAGTATTTGGTAACTGTACTTGAGGATTTGAGCTTGATATCACAGGTTTATCCTGTTAAATACTTGTTTAAGTGAATTATATAGAAGTTGGTGCCTTGATTGTTATATCTGGAAAGCATGCCTAGTTTTCCTATTATTGTGTTAAGCTGAACCTGTTATCATTTGTGTTGTTCTCTTTTATATGTTATTAGTCTGCTGTAATTGTTGTCGTTGGCTGTGGAAAGTGAGCATCGGACCTTTCCTATTTCGTCACTTTTTTCAGCTTAAGGTTAGACTTGTTACTTATTGAGTACGTGGGATCGGTTGTACTCATACTACACTCTGCACTTCGTGTGCAGATACATGTGTTGTTGGTCGTGGTTGTCGACCATGAGGTGGATCCAGATTAGAGGGACTTCTCGAGGTAGCATTGTTGTTCCATTCGCAGGCCTTCAAGTCCCTTCCTTATTTTTATGTTAACACAGTATAGTCTTTCAGACAGTATTGTACTTGATTCAAACCCTGTATTTACTTATTCTTTAGAGCTCATGCACTTAGTGGTCATGGAATGGTTATTCGTGTTGCGACTATTTACCTCAGTTAATTATTATTATTTCCATTGTTGAGATTATTTAATGTTGCTATTTGAGTTAGTTTCTGCTATTGATTGATGGCTTGCCTAGCAAGTGGTGTTGGGCACTGTCACGGCTTTAGTGGGAATTTTGGGTCGTGAGAGTAAGCTTGTTAGCTCCAATGCAAAATCCACATTTGTGCTCTATGTGACTTAACGATAACTTGAGATATGATCTTTATGAGAAGATAACTTTAATAAAAGCATTGTCTCAACTCACCTTATTTCTTTCTTTGAGAATCCCTGTTTCTTCAATCCAAAAGATTCAACTTCTCAAATCAATCTCTACACAGTTACATCAAGAATCATTATTAAAAGTTCCATAATTTCCAACCGTTGAAACCCTAGGTTTGATTCTTCTCATTTTTATGGTTCGTAATTAATCTAAGTTTTTGTAGATATTTATAGGAATGAATATCATCCATAAAACTTTTCAACAACCTTTGTTGAAAGCGGTTACGAAGCTTACCTTGAATTACATAACTCTATGTTGGCAGAGATCTTATTCTTGAGTATTGTGTTGAGAATCTAGTAATTTCAAGATGGAATATTGTTAGAGTTGATGTTTGGAAGTAGTATTCTAATATTAATCGTGTTGAAAACTCACGAGATAGTATTAGAACCCTTGGATGATTTGAAGATGAGAGGGGAGGTTTAATTTTTGAAGAATGAAGCTATTTTCTCTTGCCCCTTCGCTTTATCTCAGTTTATTGCCTTGGGGGATACACCCACCACCGTGCGGTCCCTACAGTGCTCAAGGAAAAGGTTTTTCTAGTTTGGGCGCTATAGCCGTCGCCCCTAGTGTCACGACCAAAAATCCAACTAAAGGTCGTGATAGCGCCTAACTCACTTACTATGTAAGCCAACACTCACATCAACAATAGAATTTGATTATTAATCCATTAATTAATTCATAATATAAAAAAAAAGCGAATACATAACTCAAATATCAAACGTGCATAAATCTCAGACAAGGTCTACACATGACCGCAACTACCTAACCGGGTTTCACAATTGTTCACAAGCATCTAATAAGAGTACAAGATCTTAATTGAGTATAAAGTTTGTCCGAATATAACAAAAATACAAGGATAGATATAAAGAGTAGTGAAGGGAGACTCCATGTGCAGCGGATCAGATCAAGTAAGCATCTCACCACATAGTCTCCAAGCACTTCTGCTCAGTTGGATGAATACCTCCAAAACCACTCTCAGAACCTGCACAAAAATGTGCAGAAGTATAGTACAAGTATAAAATACGGTACTCAATAAATATCAAGTCTTGTCAATAGTCGGACATTCTATCAGTTCAATAATCATAAGAGGCATAAAAAAATATAGAATAAAGCATGACATTATCAATAAAGTCTACTAGTAAAAAAGCACAGTAAAGCTTCTATGCAAACATACTTTCCATACAAGATATCGCATACAATATCAGATATTTCAAATCATCCATAATCATGATACGAGTCATATAACAATCAGGTAAAATAAGATCCAATGCATGAGTCTAAGCTACCACTGCACACTCACAATCAAATATCAACTCTCACCGCACATCTCTACATGTCCAACACTGACAGAGTGTCCAAATCAATACCAATATGAGTATCATGCGCTCATAGGGCCCAAATCAACATGGGTAATCTCCTAACGCCGGATGTTTCCAAATCCAAGCATCGTTGTGCAACCTTTTCAAAAAATATTCATGTGGTAGCGTGCCAGTCGATCCACACATAAAATGGTGGCGGTGTGCCACCTGATCCACACCTAATACCCGTGGAGGCGTGCCACCCGATCCATACCTAATACCATGGTTGCGTGCCACCTGATGTACACCTAATACGATTGCGGCATGCAGTCCGATCACCACAACATCATCAATAATCAATATCTACTCATAATATTCGTGGTGCCTGAGTTCTCAGCTTTTCATAATATTCAGATCTCAAACTCATATAAATATGTACGAGACAACTTAACTAAAGGCACCGAATCATAACAATAGAAATACAGATAATAGCACACAAGGCTAAAAGATGGTTATGGATAATCATACAATTTAAATTTTTTTCTCCACAATTCAATAAGTAATTTCATGGTTTAAAAGACTTCTGATAATATTTATTATGAATGAAACAAGCCATTCAACCACTAATCCTGCATCAATAAGACAAGTATATGACTACGGTCAACAAAGAGGTTCATTAAGGCAAAACAATCATTTATGTCCAATTCACAAGTCATAACCCTACGCATATTTTAAAACAACAATTTCAAGTCATCAGTAGTCATAGAATCAATGAAACATGAATAAGACAACTTTAGTGAAACCATAACATGTGATATGATCTTTTGAGAAGACCTTTTTAGTAAAATCATTGTCTGAAATCACCTTAGTTCTTCATTTTATCACCTTCGTTGTTTCAATCCAAAAGATCCAACTTCTCAAATCAATCTCTACACAATTACACCATGAATAATATTAGAAGTTCCATAATTTCCAACGTTAGGAACCGGAGGTTTGATTCTTCTCAATTTTTATGGTTCGTAGTAAATCTATGTTTTGTAGTAGTTTATAGAAACTAATATCAACCATAACCCTTTCTAACAATATTTGTTGAAAGCGGTTATGAAGATTACCTTAAATTACGAAACCCTAGGTTGGCAAAGAGATCTTGTTCTTGAGTATTTTGTTGAGGATCTAGGAATTTCAAGATGGAATATAGTTAGAGTTGATGTTTAGATTTAATCGCGTTGTCAACTCACAAGATAGTAGTAGAACCCTTGGATGATTTGAGGATGAGTGAAGAGGTTTATCTTTGAAGAATGAAGCAATTTTCTCTTGCTTAGCCCCTTTATCTCAGTTTTTCACCTTGGGCGCTACAACCACCACCCTGCGGTCCCTACTGTGCTCAAGGAAAAGGTTTTTCTAGTTCGGGCACTATAGCCGCCGCCCGCGGTGTCATGACTCAAATCTAACTAAAGGCCGTGATGGCGCCTAACTTGCTTACTATGCAATCCAATACTCACATCAACAACAAAATTTGATTATTAAGCCATTAACTAATTCATGATATAAAAACAAAGTGAAATATGACATACTCAAATATCAAATGTGTATAAATCTCAGATAGGGTCTACACATGACCACAAGTGCCTCACAAACTCTACCAAAACTTGGGTGTCACAACTATTCACAAGCATCTAATAAGAGTATAAGATCTTAACTGAGCACAATGTATATCCGAAAATAATAAAGATACAAAGACAAATATAAAGAGTAGCAAAGGGGGACTCCATGTGCTGCGGATTAGATCAAATAAGAATCTCACCGCGAAGTCTCCTAAAGCACTCCTACTCCATTGGGTGAATAACTCCAAAACTAGTCTAAGAACATGCACAAAATATTTCAGAAGTGTAGTATGAGTACAAAACGCGATGCTCAACAAGAACCAAGTCTAGCCTCGAAGAAGTAGTGGGTCAATAGTCTGACCTACTATCAGCTCACTAATCATAAGAGGCAAAAACATATAGATTAAAGCATGACATTATCAATTAAGTCTACCAGTTAAAAAATACAGTAAATGTGGTATGTAAACAAGCTTTCCAAACAAGAGATAACACACAATATTAGATATTTCAAATTGTTCACAATCAAGATACGAGTCAAATAACAATTAGGTAAAATAAGATTCACTGCATGAATCTAAGCTACCAATGCATACTCACAATCCAATATCAACTCTCACCGCACATATCCATATATCCAACATTGACAGTGTATCCAAATCAATACCAATATATGAGTATCACACGCTCACAGGGTCCAAAATAATATGGGTAATCAAGTGACTCCGAGTGGTACCAAATCCAAGTGCCATTGTAGCGTGCAACCTGATACACAAATATTTATGTGGCGGCGTACAACCTGATCCACACACATACCCATGGAGGCATGCCACTCGATCCACATATAATACGGCTGCCGCGTGCAATCCGATTCACACAACATCATCATAACCAATATCCACTCATAATTTTCGTGGTGCCCTAGTTATCGGCTTTTCACAATATTCAACTCTCAAACTCATAGATATATGTATGAGACAACATAATTAAAGGAACCAAATCATAATAGTAGAAATTTAGATAAAAGCACACAAGGCTAAAAGATTGCTATAGCTAATCATGTAATTTAATTTTTTTCCACAATTCAATAAATTAATTTCATCGTTTAAAAGTCTTCTCGTATTATTTATCATGAATGAAATAAGATATTCTACCACCAATCATGTATCAATAAGACAAGCATATGACTGCGGCTTGGCAAATGGGTTCAATATAGAAAAACAACCATTTATATCCAATTCACATGTCATAACCCCAGGCATACTTCTAAGCAACAATTTCACGTCATCACATAGTCATAGAATCAACAAAACATGAATAAGAAATTCACATAGTCCAAAACAAGCATAATCTTAAGCGAAACAATTACCAGATATGGCCAACCTAGCTATGAATATATGCTCGTCACCTCGCATATACGTGGCTCCTAAATCGAGCAACAAGTAAAAAATAGATTACCAATGGGGAGAATTAACTCTTACGAGGATACAAGAGACTTACCTCCACCCGGCAGTCTTCAACCTTCCAAAATAGCCTTCACTTACTAATCAACCTCCAAACAATCAAATCTAGTCAAATACAATGGAATAACATCAAACAAAATCATAGGAATCAATTCCAAACAATATAGCGTCAATCAAAGTTAACTGGACCCATATGGTCAAAACTCGAGTCAAGGGGTAGATTCTTATTACCCATAACTCCACGAGTCTAAATATATGATAAGATCCAAAACCGGGCCCAAACTGGTACTCGAATCCCTAAAATACATTCTCTTAAAGTGTGGACAAAAATCCAAAATTTCTCTTTTAAATTTATCTTCTAAGTGTGTAAATCCATAGGGAAACAAGATATAGTCAAATCCAAGTGGAAATTACTTACCCTCAAAATTATGGTGAAACTTCCCTCTAAAATTGCCTCTAGTCGAGCTCCAAAACTCAAAAAAATGAATTATGAACTAACCCTCAAAATATAATAAGTTTCCAGGCAATCTCGTTTCTGCAAACAAACAGCCGCTTCTGCGGTTCCGCTACTGCAGATTAATGCTTGCATTTGCAAGCCTCCCTACACAGGCCTGAAGTTGCATTTGTGCAACAAAGATCGCTTCTGCGAAGCTGCAGGTGCGACAAAAACTCCTCTTCTACGTACCCGCAGATACACCTGTGCAAAATCTATCGCAAATGCGACACACCAACATTAGATCTGCCAATATACGTCAAATTTATCCAGAATCAATCATAACCACACCCGAGCCCCCCGGACCCCATCCAACCATACCAAAAAATTTGGATACATAATAAAAACCTATCCAAATTCTCAACACACCACAATTAACATCCATTCTATGAAACGGAAGATCAAAATCCAACTCTTAACTTCCAACTTCGCAAAACATGTTTGAAGCACTTAAACATCCCGGATTTCAACTAAAATCTGTACACAAGTTCCAATCAACTAAATGAACCTATAAAAAATCCCGAAACACCAATCAAACCCCGATAATATTAAAGTCAACTCTCGGTCAAATCTTTGAACTATCCAAACCTTCAAGTTGCCAACTTTCGGCAAAGAGAGACAAAGCATTCCATGAGCCTCCAATCCAAATCCGAACATACACCTAACTCCAAAATTATCATATTAATCCATCGAGACCAGCAAATCGCCAATCCAAGGGATTTTACTCAAAATTCTAACCTAGGTCAACTCAAGCAACATAAGCTATCCAGAATGGAACTGTGTTCCAATTCATTCCCAAATCTCCCTGAAATCAAACCAATCATCCTCGCAAGTTGCAAAAAAAATAACAAGCATAAGGAAAACATCAAATATGGAAACAAGGCTCAAATACACAAGACGTCGTGTTGAGTCATCACATTCTCCCTCTTTTAAACAAACGTTCATCCTCGAATGCATTTAGAATCATACCTGTGATTCCAAAAAGGTAAGGATATATGTTATGTATATCATGCTTGGTCTCCAAGTCGCTTCCTTGACCGGTTGACCCCTCCACTGAACCTTTATTGATGCAACCTCTTTTGATGTCAACTTCCAACCTGCCTATCAAAAATGGCCACCGACTTTTCTGCATAAGCTAGTTTCTCATCTAACTACGTTGAACTGTAATGCAACACATGTGACGGATCTTCATGATACTTTCGAAGTATGGAAAAATGAAACACCGGATGAACTCCCAATAAGCTAGGTGGAAAAGCAAGTCTGTAAGCCACCTCACCCAGTCCCTCTATTTCCTCAAATGGACCAATATACCAAGGGCTCAACTTGCCTTTCTTCCCAAATCTCTTCACACCCTTCATAGGTGAAACTCTAAGAAGAACCTTCTCACCTACATGAAAGCTACATCATGCACCTTCCTATTAGCATAACTCTTCTGCCTAGATTGTGTTGTATGAAGCCGCTCCAGAATCAACTTCACCTTCTCCAAGTCATAACGAACAAAACATGTGCCTCATAACATTACCTCTCAGTTCTTAAACCAACCAACAAGAGAACAACATTGCCTCCCATATACGGCCTCATACGGAGCCATCTGGATACTAGACTAGTAGCTATTGTTGTAGGCAAACTCCGTTAATGGTAGAAACTGACACCACTCGCCTATGAAATCAATAATGCAGGCTCTTAACATATCCTCCAAGATTTGAATGGTTTGCTAGGACTGCCTATCTTCTGAGGGTCAAATACAGTGCTCAGCTCAACTTGCATGCCTAACTCATGCTGAATAACTCTCAAAAAGTACGATGTTCCACGATCTAAGATGATAGAAGCAGGCATACCATGCAGATGACCAATCTATATGATGTTGGTCTGAGCCATCTTCTCTAAAGTGTAAGAAGTACACCATGCAGATGACCAATCTATATGATGTTGATCTAAGCCAACTTCTCTAAAGTGTAAGAAGTAATGACCGGAATGAAATGTGCAGATTTGGTTAGTCTGTCCACAATGACCCAAACAATGTCAAATCACCTCAAAATATGTGGCAATCCTACCATAAATTCCATAGTAATGTGCTCCCACTTCCACTCTTGTATACCTAATATTTGAAACAAACCTCTTGGTCTCTAATGGTTTTACTTAACCTGCTGATAATTCAAACACTGCGAAACATGTCCAACAATATATTTCTTCATCCTCCACTACCAATAATTCTTCTTCAAGTCACGATACATCTTTGTAGCTCAAGAGTGGATGGAATACCACGAAGTTTGAGCCTTCCCGACAATCAACTCCCTCAAACCATCCACAATAGGAACATAGTTATTCTGAAGTCAAAGTACACCATTATCACCTATAGTTACCTCTTTAGAGCCACCTCGCAACACCGTGTCCATACAGATAATCAAATGGGGATCATCATACTGACGAGCCCTGATGCACTAAAAAAAGACGACTACGCAACAACATAATCAAGAACACTACAGGTCTAAAAAATATCCAATATCACTAACCTATTGGCCAACACCTGAACATTCATAGCCAAAGGCCTCTATACAGATGGAATAAATGCTAAACTCCCCATACTCTCTGCCTTTCTACTCAAGGCATCCACTACCATATTAACCTTACCCGGATGATACAAGATAGTGATATCATAATCCTTCAACAACTCTAACCACCTCGCTGCCTCAAATTCTAATCGTTTTGCTTGAATAAATGATGAAGACTTTGATGATCTATGTAAACCTCACAAGACACATCATACAAGTAATGCCTCCAAATCTTGAGTGTGCGCACAATAGCTGCTAACTATAAATCATGGACCGGATAGTTCTTCCCATGAGGCTTCAACCGGCGTGACGCATAGGCAATCACCATACCATCCTCCATCAACACACACACCAAATACCAACATACAAAGCATCACAATAAACAATATACATCCCTGATCCTGAAGGCAACATCAAAACTGGAGTTGTAGTCAAAGTAGTCTTGAGCTTCTGAAAGCTCTCCTCGCAGTCATGAGACCACCCGAACGGAGCACCCTTCTAAGTCAACTTGGTCAATGGAGCTTCAATAGTTGAGAATCCCTCCACAAAGAGACGATAATAACCAGTCAAACCCAAGAAACACCCGATATCTATAGAGGTAGAATGTCTAGGCCAACTATGAACTGCCTCAATCTTCTTCAGATCCACCTTGATTCCATCACTAGATACCACGTGGCCCAAGAATTCCACGGAATCCAACAAAAACTCACACTTAGAGAACTTAGTGTACAAGTTCGTCTCCTTTAAAATATGGAGTGCAATCCTCAGATGTTGCTCAAGCTCCTCCCTACTACGGGAGTACACCAAGATATCATCAATGAATACAGTGACAAATGGATCCATGTAAGGCTGGAACACATTGTTAATCACATGCATGAAAGTTGTTGGGGCACTAGTCAAACCAAAAGACATAACCAAGAACTCATAATGCCTATAATGTGTCCTAAAAGCCATCTTGGGGATGTCAAAAGCCCTAATATTCAATTGGTGATATCCCGAGCTCAAACGAGAACACTCTGGCACACTGAAGATGATCAAATACATCATTAATATGAGGCAATGGATACTGTTTCTTGAGATTAATCATGTTCAACTGCCTATAATCAATATACATCCTCGTAGATCTATCTTTCTTCTTCACATATAACTTCGGTGCACCTCAAGTTGTAATGCTCCGCCTGATGAACCCCTTATCTAACAACTCTTATAGTTGTTCCTTCAATTCATTCAACTGAGACATACAATATGGTAGAAAAAATATGGGTTGAGTGCCCGCACCAAATCAATCTCAAAATAAATATCCTTATTGGGTGGCATGCCTAGTAGGTAAGCTGGAAATAAATTAGAAACTCCCTCATTACTAGAGCTGAATTAGCAGTAGGATTAGTGACACTAACATCTCTCACAAAGGCCAAATATGGCAAACACCCATTCTCTACCATCTGTGGAGCCCTCAGAAATGAAATCACACTACTAGGAGTGTGACGAAAAGAACCCATCCACTCCAACCCTGGCAACCTTGGCGCTGCCAACATTACAGTCTTGGCATGACAGTCAAGAATATCATGGTACGGAGAGAGCTAATCCACACCCAAAATCACATCGAAGTCCACCATATTGAGAAAGAGAATATCAACCTTAGTATCGTAGCTCCCAATAGTAACTACACACGATGGATATACATGATCCACTAATAGAATCACCAACAGGTTCAGTTACATGAACAGGAATATCACAAGAACCACGAGGCATATCCAAATAAGGAGAAAATTATGATGACACATAAGATCCAGTAGACCATGTATCAAACAACACAAAAGAATCTTTATGACCATCGAAACCATACCTCCGATCCCTTCACTTGAGGCCTCTGTGTCAGGTCTACTCGAAAAAGCATAGCAATGAGCCTAAGCACCACCAATCGAAGTTCCACCAATCTAACCCCTTCTTCGAATGTGACTTCTAGTTGCATGTCCTCCACCTCTAGTTGTCTGGGAAGGGGTGGAGCAACTAGTGTTGAAACTATTGGCTGAAATAACAGTGTCATTGCACCCTTTACGATCCTGGGACAATGCCTTCTCGTGTGGAAAAGCTCTCCAAACTCATAACAACCCCTAGCTGACTGAGGCTTCTAAACCTAAACCTTCCTCTGATGACCTGAATACCCACTTGAAGATCTCTGAATAGATAGATCATGGTATGAGCTTACTACGAGGGAACTAAAAGATGATGGAGATGTGACGCTAAAAGATGGTCGAGACACTGCCCACAACCCATATGTTTTGTAAAATGATCTAGTTTACTATGATTGCCTCTGCCAAACTTACCCCTACTTTTAGATGAGGTACCACTGAAGCTGCCGGAAGGACATCTTATCTCTCCCTATAGCCTCTCGTCTCTGGCTGTAACGACTCGATCAGTCGTTTTGTGTAATTGCGCCTTATTACCCCTTTTTATTCCTTGATCATGTGTGTTTATGATTTTATGACTTGTGGGGTTGGTTAGTTTTGTTCTGGGAAGCCTTTCGGTTGATTTGGACCCTTTGATTCTTCACTTAGAATGTTAAATTAAAAATATTGACCAAACTTTAACTTTTGGGAAAACAATCCCAGAACTATGTTTTGATAACTCTGATAGCTTCATATCATGATTTCAGACTTGGGCGTATTCCTGGAATTGATTTTGGAAGTCCGTAGGTTTATTTAAGTTGATTTTCCAACTTGGCAGTTTGAAGTTGAAAGGTTTGACTGTAGGCTGACTTTTAGCTATGAATTTGATTTTGGGACTTGGAATAGGTCCGCAAGGGCAGCTACACCCTAAAGCAAGTAAAGCACTTGCTTTGGCCCCAAGAATATAAGTGCCCAAAATTTCTCTATATATATTATATTATTTATATAATAATTTCTTAGTATTGATAAATTTATTCTTTATTTTCATATGAATTTTTAAAAACTTAATATCTTACTGTAATGAATATTACCAAAATAGTTTTCTGCTAATCATATTTTACGTTTTTACTGAATTATATTTCTCTATTTTTTAGTTAGTCACGTAAATATATCTAATAATCTAACTTATCATTTATTTTCCTCACATAAATTACACTCCCTCCATCCTAATTTATATGAAGGTGTTTGATTGGACATGGAGTTTATGAAATACAAGAAGATTTTTGAAACATGTGATCTAAAACAAACCATAAAAACTTATGTGGCTATAAATCATCTCATTAAGAGTAACCTACGAAAATTCAAAGTTGAATTATTATCGAATATAGAAATGGGACTGCCTAAATAAAAGGTATCACATAAGGTAGGACAGAGGAAGTATATTTTATGGGTTCTCTCATTTCAGTTGTGATGCAGTCAACATTAATTCATTCAATTATATTTTAATTTATAATACGAAGTTCTTTTTTTCATGAGTATGTTAAATGAAAAAAAAAACTTCGTTTTATACCAAGAAGCACCTATCTATAAATAAAATCCCAAAATGGGTCCAAAGCTTACAAGATGTACAAACCAAAATAGAAGTTGCATGAAGCTACTAGATACTAAAAAGATAGAAAAGCTAAAGTCTAATGAACTAGATATTACAACATAAGTTGAATGCTTCCTTCTCTTGTCAGTGTATGTGAATCCAATTTCCAGTGGAAAATATCAAGAAGCACTTATCAAGCTCTCACCAGGCGCCAGGGTATACTGTCCATAGGCTAGAATTAATTCCAAACATCTCCACCACAGAGTTGAAGCCAGCATAGTCTTCCAAGTGCAGCTACTATATGATCTCCATGTGCACTGAACTGAGTGTGTCCAAGTATTAATCATGTGCTCACTCATCAAAATTAACATGTAGAAGAGCATGGCTTTAGGCAGGCCTTGCAAGGAAAAAGATGGGCTCGACCTGGATTTAGGCAGGCTTTGCAAGGCAAAAGCCACGCTTTGTAACTGTGCCTTTTTTGTTCTTGTAAGCTCAGATCTTTCCATGATAAAACCTTTACTGTAGAAAACATTCTAAACATTTCTAACCATCCTCATATTGAGAATGAAAGCATGCTAATACCACTGAGAAATGATTCAACAATCTCCAGAAATACCACATGACAGGTTCAACGTTTTCCTTAGCATTTGGCCATATTAGAAGTAGGATAAATCGTACCATCCAACACCTGCTTATCACATTGTTCCTTTACACTATCAAAGAAATCCCAGAATGAGCATGTGACCATGCTAGTACCACTGGAAAGTACCTTAATAACATACATAATGAGACAAAGAAACATGCAGGTTAGTGCAGAGTCCAATCCTGTGAAGCCATCAGTCTGGGGTTCTTTTCTTTGCTATCCTAAACCTAAGGTTAGGTGTCTGAGATTTGTCTAGATTGAACAACCTCCTCACTATACTAGGAAGTTCAGAGAACGAATGAAACTCCGATGTACCTACAAAATAAAATACAATGTTAGCTATATAATCCGCCACTGAGTTGCCTTCTCTGAACACATGTTGAAAGATCACATTGAAGTTTCCCTTAATCTCTATAATTTACTTCACATCATGTGCAATTACCCAAGGAGGATCCCATTCCTCTTCTATCACCTTCTTCATCACCAATGAATCAATCTCTAAAATGAGAGGGTGAAGATCATGCTCCACACAGTTTTCCAACCCTTGAAGAATAGCCTTAGCTTTAGCCACCACATTAGTTGTCACCCCTAGGTCTACTTCCCTATAATACACCATATCTCCTTCATCATCCCTCACAAAAAAGCCTAAGGAGCTAGGACCCGGATTTTCTTTTAAGGCGCCATCAGTATTGCATTTGTACCAACCATGAAAAGGAAGCTGCCATGTTACTCTTGTAGTGATCAATATAGGTTTATATCCTTCAAAGTATTGAATCATGTCTGGACATAACAATGGAATATTAGGCATCCAAGCATACCTCACCCTTTCCAGTTGATGCAATGTCCTATTGATCTCATGAATCACCCTATTGTGGACACTGAACCCCCATGTTTACCTGCATTTCTCCTCTTCCAAAGCTCCCAAGTGATGATAGTTGCTACTGCTTGATACAATGGCTTTAACTTTGGAAAACATTGAGCATACCGCCAATGCCTTATAACCTGCTTCAATTGAATCGATGGCACAGTAATTCCAACAGCCCCCATGAACAAGTTCCATACCTTAGAGGTAGTAGGACTTGTGACAAATTTTGCTGACAACACCAACACCTAGACATCACCATTTTCCCTTGCCTCCTCCACATGTCATTAGTGGCTATTTGTTTCCTCCACAATCTCCACATGAAGAAGAATATCTTGAATGGTAAGCCTTTAATCCACATTAACTTGAATTCCTGATTAGGATCAGCCCTATGCCTTAATATTTTCCAAGCACTGCAAACACTAAACTTTCTTGAAGGAGTTGGCATCCAGTATGGCATATCCCAGTATCCTTCACTACCTTCATAATGCACATTTAACCTTATATTTTCTGCAATTTCCTCATTGAATGTTTGATCTAGCAGCTGATCATCCCATGTTTCACCTTGCTGCAGTTCTGCCACCTCCTGAAGATCTTCATTGATTGGAAAGTCTTCATGTAATACGTGATAAAGTGCACCCAATCCAGTCCAATTTTTATACCAAATATTAGTTGTTCCACTATTCAATTCCCATAGTATCTCATGTTCTACTTCTTCCCTAGCATTCAGCATTTGTCTCTAAACATGAGACCCTCTCCTAAACTACACCACGGTTGGTAGCTCCTTCTTGCAATACTTATACCACGTGAAATTAGACCACAAAGATTTTGTGGTCCTAAACCTCCACCATAGTTTAGCAAATAGTTCCCTTGAAACATCATTTAAGGACCTAAAACCTAGGCCCCCTTCCTCTTTAGGAAGGCAAAGATTTTTCGATGAAGCCCAGAGTCTGCTTCTCCCTTCTTCCTTTGTGCTCCAAAAGAACCTAGCAAAAATCTTATTAAGATGCTCCAGGAAATTGTTTGGTGGATCAAGTACTGATAACATATGGACTGGCATACTTTTCAACAGACTAGAAATGAGTGTTGCCTTTCCTCCAAATGACAGCAGCTTTCCTTTCCATGAATGCAATTTAGCCTTCATCTTCTTGATAATATCCTCATAATAGTACTTCCTCCTTCTAGTGTAAAAGATAGGACACCCAAGATATGTGAAGGGGAATTTACCTCTTGCAAATCCTGTAATAGCTCCAATTGCATGAAACAATCCATTAGCAACCTTTGAATGCATGTAGTATGAACTCTTATCTTAGTTGATCATCTGGCCTGATATTTTCTCATAGTTCCCCAACACTGCCATAATCTTGCTCAATGATGGAGGATGAGCAGAAGCAAAGATTATAATACCATCAGCATGTGCCAAGTGGTTTAAAGGATCAGACCACTTAGGCATTCCAAATCCCACAACTGACTTGTCTTCAAAGGGCTTATTCAAAGACCTGGAAAGTACCTCAGCTGATAGAATGAACAATGCTGGAGATAGGGGATTCCCTTGCTTCACACCCTTTGTAGACTTAAAGAACCCTGAGGACTGCCCATTCACTAATACTGAATACCAGTTATTTGACACCAAGTTCCACACCATGTTAATGAAGTGCTCAGAAAATCCCATCTTCCTTAGCACATGCAATAAGTACTTCCATGAAACCCTATCATAGTCCTTAGCCATATCAAGCTGATCACCACATTAGCTGGCTTTCCCCTTAACCTTATGTCAATGAAATTTCTTGAGTCAATAGGATGTTCTCAAATATACTCTTACCCTTTATAAATCTAGATTGATTAGGAGATATTAGAGAAGGCAAAAAACTCTCCAATCTACCATGTAACACCGTAGACAAGACCTTGTTAATGAAGTTGCTCAAACTAATGGGTCTTAAGTCAGAAAAGGTCTGAACTCTAGGTTTCTTAAGCAACAACACCGTGATGGATTTAGGTAGTGCAGCTCCTCCATAGAAGTATAGCACTATGTTGTGTATATCAACAACAATAACATCCCAGCATGTTTGATAAAACAGGCCAGTGAATCCATCAGGGCCACTAGCACTCTCTCCACTAAGCTCAAAAACTGCTACCGTTAGTTCTTCAATTGTTGGCAATATGCTAAGTTCCAAATTGTGTTCCATAGTGACCATGGAAGGTACATTATTGAGCAAGGAAAAGTTAGAAGCATCACTTTTATGTGTGAATTGTGTTTGATAGAAGTCCACTGCAGTTGTAGCCAATTGCTCCTGGTCTTCAATCCATACCCCACTGCCACTTTTGATCCTCTTCAGTTGCAATTTCCTTCTTTTTCCATTGACATGATTGTGAAAGAAACTTGTATTCCTATCTCCTTCAACAAACCAAGTCATCCCAGTTTTTTGCTTCTAATACTGCTCCTCAATACTCAAGTATTTCTTCGATTCAGATTGATCCTTTTGAAGCACAATCCTATTCTCAATTATAGGATCTTCTTCAAACAGCATCTCTTTCACCCTAACAATGTCCTCCAAAATAGCCAACTGCTTGAAGATATCACCAAATGTTTCCATACTCCATGTTGATAGTGTTGCCTTCACCCTCTTGAGCGTTTGCTTGAACATCAAAAACGGACCCCTATGAAATTAATTTCCCAATTCTGCCTCACCATATCTATAAATGTAGCATGCTCAGTCGAAAAGTTCAAGAACCTGAAAGGCTTGACAAAGTTTGTGGTATGCTCCCCACATGTCATTAGCAATGGTGCATGATCTAATCCAGTTCTAATTAGATGTTCAACTTCAATAGTTGGTAACATGTTCTGAAATGGTAAATTCACAAAGATCCTATCCAATCTCTTGAATATATGCGCAACATTGGGTCTCCCATTCCATCATGTAAATGGACTTCCTATATCCTTTCTCAAACAAACCACAAGAGGTTACACAAAATACAAAATCCTTATATTCAGGAGGGTGTACATGAAGTCCTCCTATTTTCTCATCTTCATGCAATATCACATTGAAATCCCCTCTTACCAACCATGGCAATTTCATGTTCACTTTCTAAGTAATACAAGTGATCCCACAATTCCAACCTCTCCATTGCTGAACATTTTGCATAAATAAATGTCATCATCATGTGCTACCCCAAGTGATGGTGAAACATTCTCACAGTCACCTATTTCTCAGTATCCTCCACTAATTCCCATTCCACCACTGCATCAAAGAACAACCATATTTTCCCATTAATATTTGCATAAGCAGTCCCCATATTCAACCTCCTTCTATATCTATCAATGACTCTCTTCTTTTGGAAAGGCTCCATTAATGCAACTACACAAAAACTATGCTCCATATTCATGTTGATCACCCTAGGAAAGGCCTGTTGTGTATTCACAAACCTTATGATCCATATTAATGTTTTGATCATCATCATTTAGATAAATAAGCTGCCCTCCTAGACATTATTCTTGATGGTTGGTGGATCTTTATTCTGATTCTTCTTTGTTTTCTTACCTCCTTTAGCACTAGCTGTGGGTGATAAATCTCCTTCCCTATCCACTTGTTTGAAGTTTTATGTTGTTGATCCATCATCTCATTCATCCTCTATTGGATTTTGTCTCATTAAGTCTTCATCAATTGGTGCCACATTGTGTGTAACTAAATCATGTAAATGTTCTTTTAGATGTTATTATTAATTCACGTGTTTTAGAGTTCAATTCGCAGCTTTAGATGTTACTTTTGTGTATTGATCACACGAGAAAGTTTGTATGATGTTTTTAGACTCGTGTAAATGTGTGGTTTGGAGTATCGAGGGCTCGGATGAGTCCATGCATGTTTCGGAATGATTTTGGACTGAAATTGGATTGTTGGTGATGTTGGTGCTCTGTTATCGCAATTGCGAGCACTAGCCTCACAATTGCGAAGGTGAAAATGGGGGTTATGATGTCGCAATTGAGACTCCCCCTTCGCAGTTGCGAAGACTGCCAGACTTTGCCTTATTTCACATTTTGCTAACATTTGTTCGCTTTTCTTTTTGTGGGGGAGTGTACTGTTGTTGATCTTGTATTTTGAAGTTTATATCAGTTATTCAGCCTTGTTTTAATATTCTATTAATTATTTATGTCAGGTTATTATCAACTGTTAGTTTTACCTAGTTATAGAGACTAGGTGCCATCACGACATCTTATGGTTTAGTAGAGTCTTGTAGATCGTTACCGAGACATATGTACTTATCTTTGAGAGGCTACATAACTGATAGGAGAACATCACTCCTTTGATTCCTTATCGTAGAAATTTGTTGACTTCAAAACATAATATTTGACTTTCTATTCCCTCACAGATGGTGAGGACACGCACTATTGGATCTGACGATCAGACAACTACACTCCCTGCTAGATCCGCGAGAGGACGGGGCCGGGGCAGAGGCTGAGGAGGGGAACATGGTGCATCTAGAGCACCTGCCTGAGCTGTGACAGAGGCGCCACCGGTAGCTCCTTAGGGGACAGGCACCCGAGGTGCCTATTTCCACCCCAGAACTTTAGGAGACCCTCGCACAGTTCTTGAGCATGTTTAGTACCATAGCTTAGGCAGAGTTGACTCCACTTGCACCAACCACATCTTAGGATGGGGGAGGAGCTCCGACACCCACAACCCGTACCCTAAAGCAGTGGGTCCAGGTTTATATGGTCCTAGAGGTTATACTGGTGCAGCATGTTGCTCCAATTAAGCCTGTTATAAATGCAGCAGCATCATAGGAGGAGCAACTTAGACTTGAGAGGTTCAAGAAGTATCACCCTCGAACTTTCAGTTGTTTAGCTTCAGAGGATGCACATGGTTTTCTTGAGGAGTGCCACCGTATTTCTGAACTATGGGTATTGTGGAGATGAGGGGGGTTGCTTTCACTACTTTACATCACTCAGGAGCAGCGTATCAGTGGTGGAGATTGTACGAGGAGGGTAGCCCAACCGATGCAACTTCACTTACATGGACTCGGTTTTCCCGAGTTGTTCTTGAGAGAGTTTGTTCCTCATACCCTTAGGGATGGATGGTGCTCGGAGTTTGAGCAGCTGCGTCAAGGTACTATGATAATGTCAGAGTATGTTGTCCGATTCAGTGATTTATCCAGACATGCACCTGCCTTGGTTTCTACAGTTAGAGAGCGGGCCCGTCGATTTATCGAGGGGATCAACTATGGTATTGGATTCTGCATAACTAGAGAGTCATAGACAGATACTCTATATCAACAGGTCGTTGAGATTGCACTGAGGTTGGAGGGTATGGGAGTCGTGAGAGAGAGGAGAGGGAGGCCAAGAGGCCTCGAGGTATGGGTGGATTTAGTGGTGTCATGCTGCAGCTACAACCCATCATGGTAGAGGCTATGTGAGCCATCCAGTTCACTCAACACTCCCAGTTTCTAGTGGTGCTCCGGTTGTTCTGAGGTCTCAGGTTGCACACTTTGGTCATCCATTTTCTAGTGCACCTTTTGCACGGGGTGCCTTCAGCGGTTAGTCCAACCGACTAGGCCCGAGCCAGTCAAAGTAGACATGCACACCGAGAGCTTTCTTTGAATGTGGTGATACCCATCACATAGTTAGAGACTTCCCTAGACTCATGAAGGGTGCACCTCCAAAGACTACTCAGGCTCCACAGATTCAGTCAAATCCACAGACTTCTCAGGCCATGATTGTTGCCCCAGTTACCGCTCCACATGCATAGCTAGTTAGGGGTAGGGTACAGGTGGGTAGAGGTTTCCCTAGAGGGAGAGGCCATGTCATATTCTATGCTTTTCCAAGTAGGAAGGAGGCAATTGCTTTGAACTCAGTCATTACAGGTATGGTCCCGGTTTTCCATAGAGATGCTTTAATCTTATTTTGTCCAAGATCCACTTATTCATATATGTTATCTTATTTTGCTCTGTATTTGGATATATCACATGATTCTTTGAGTTCTCCTATTTATGTTTCCATGTCTGTAGGAGATGCTATTATTGTGGACCGTGTGTATCGGTCGTGTTTAGTTGTTATTGGTAGTTTTGAGACCAGAGTTGTTCTATTGTTACTTAGTATGGTAAACTTTGATGTTATCTTGGCCATGGACTAGTTGTCACCCTATCATGTTATTCTAGATTGTCACGCCAAGACTGTGACGCTGGCTATGCCAAGTTTACCGTGGTTAAAGTGGAGGGGTGCATTGGATTATGTTCTTATCAGGGCTGTATCATTTTTGAAAGCTCAACGGATGGTTGAGAAGGGGTGTGATGCTTATCTAGCCTTTATAAGATATGTCAGTGTTGATACTCCTACCTTTGAGTCAGTTCTGGTAGTGAGAGACTTCCCAAATGTATTTCAAGCACATCTTCCGGGCATGCCACCCGATAAGGATATAAATTTTGGTATTGACTTGTTGCCGAGCACCCAGCCCATTTCTATTCCACCATATCGTATAGCCCCAGCGGCGCTGAAGGAGTTGAAAGAGCAGTTTCAAGAGTTGCTTGTAAAGGGTTTCATTCGACCTAGTGTGCTTCCTTGGGGTGCTCCGGTCTTGTTTAAGAAGAAGAAGAATGGTTCTATGCGCATGTCTATTGATTATCGACAGTTGAACACGGTTACAGTGAAAAACATTATCCATTCACACGCATTGATGGCTTTCTTGATCAACTATAGGGTGCTAGAGGGTTCTCAAAGATTGATTTGCAATTAGGTTATCATCAGCTGAAGATTCGGGATCCGTATGTTCCGAAGACTTCCTTTAGGACTCTATAGGGTCACTATGAGTTCTTTGTGATATCATTTGGGATAACTAATTCCCCAGCAACATTTATGCACCTGATGAACGGTGCATTCCAGCCTTATCTTAATTCATTCATTATTTTGTTTACTGACAACATCTTGGTGTACTCCCGCTGTTGGGAAGATCATGAGCAGCACTTGAGGAGCGTACTCCAGACCTTGAGAGAGAAGAAGTTGTATGATAAAACTTCAAAATGTGAATTCAGGCTTGATTCGGTGGCGTTTGCGGGTCATGTGGTGTCAAGTGAGGGGATCAACATACATCCGAAGAATATTGAAGTAGTGCAAAGTTGGCACAGAACGTCTTCAGCTACTGAGATCCGTAGTTTCCTTTGTTTGGCCGTGTATTATCGTCGTTTCCAAGAGGGTTTCTCATCTATTGATGCATCTATGACCAATTAACCCATAAGGGTGCTCTTTTCAGATGGTCTCAGAAGTGTGAGGTGAGCTTTCAAAAGATCAAGATGCTTTCACTACAGCCCCAATGTTGGTGTTGCCTACGGGTTCAGGGTCTTATATTGTGTACAGTGATGCGTCACGTATTGGCCGTGGCGCTGTGTTGATGCAAGATGGTAGGGTGATTGCCTACGCGTCTCGACATATGAAGACCCATGAGAAGAATTATCCAGTCCACAACTTGGATTTGGCAGCCATTGTTCATGCATTGAACATCTGGCAGCATTATGTACGGTATCCCTTGTAAGGTCTTTATCGACCACTGGAGTCTACAACATCTGTTCAAATAGAAAGATCTTAACTTGCGACAACAGAGGTGGTTAGAGTTTCTTAAGGACTATGATATCACCATTCTATATCATCCCGGGAAGGCCAATGTGGTGGCCAATGCCTTGAGTCAAAAGGCGGAGAGTTTGGGTAGTTTAGCATATCTATCGTCAAGGAAGAAGCCATTAGCATTGGATGTTTAGGCCTTAGCCAACTAGTTTGTTAGAATGGATGCTTCAGAGATAGTCGAATTCTTGCCTACGTGGTTTATGGGTCTTTGCTATATAATCGTATCCGAGAGCGTCAGTATGACGAACCCCATTTTCTTGTCCTCAAGGACATGGTTCAGCATGGCGACACCAAGGAGGTTATTATTATTGATGATGGTGTGTTACGGATGCATGGGTGATTATGTACCCAACGTGGATGGGTTACTTAAGTTGATTCTCTAGAAGGCCCACAGTTCGCGGTACTCTATTCCTCCGGATGCCTAAGATGTCCAGGACTTGAGGCAGCACTATTGGTGGAGGAGAACGAAGAAAGACATAGTGGCGTATGTAGCTCGTTGTCTAAAAATTATCAGCGAGTGAAATATGAGCATCAGCGGCCGGGTGGTCTGCTTCATCGACTTGAGATTCCGGAGTGGAAATGGGAGCGTTTCACCATGGACTTCGTTGTTTAACTCCCACAGACTCGGAATAATTTGACGCGATATGGGTGATTGTGGATAGGTTGACTAAATCGGCTCATTTCATTATAATAGTGACTACCTGTTTTTCAGAGCAGTTGGCTCACATTTATATCTGCGAGATTGTCCGACTTCATGGCGTGCGGGTATCCATCATCTCTGATCGGGGTACACAGTTCACATCGCATTTCTAGAGAGATGTACAACATGAGTTAGGCATACGGGTTGAGTTGAGTACAATATTTCACCCTTAAACGGACGGACAGTGCGAGCACACTAGTTAGATATTGGAGGATATTCTTCGTGCCTGCGTTATGGATTTCAGGGGTGCTTCGGATCAGTTCTTGCCACTTGGGAGTTTGCCTATAACAATAGCTACCAATCGAATATTCAGATGGCTCCTTATAAGGCCCTAATAGGGAGACAATGTCGTTCTCCAGTTGGGTGGTTTGAGCCAGGAGAGGCTAAGTTACTAGGCCCAGATTTGGTTCGAGATGCCTTGGAGAAGGTCAAGATGATCTAGGATCGGCTTCGTACAGCCCAATCTAGACAGAAAAGTTACGCGGATCAGAAGGTTCGCGATGTTGCATTCATGGTTAGAGAGTGAGTCCTGCTCCCGGTTTCACCCATGAAGGGTGTGATGAGGTTCGGGAAGAAAGGCAAGGTGAGCCCTAGGTATATCAGACCTTTTGAGATCCTTGAGAGGATTGGTGAGGTGGCCTACAAGCTTGCAGTGCCACCTAGTTTATCAACAGTTCATTCGGTGTTCCATATTTCTATGCTCTTGAAGTATTACGGTGATCCGTCTCATGTTCTAGACTTCAGCACAATCCGATTAGACGAGGATTTGACTTATATTGAGGAGTTTGTGGCTATCTTGGACAGACAGATCCCGAAGTTGACATCCAAGAGTATTGCTTTAGTAAAGTTTCAATGCAGGGGTCATCTGGTTGAGGAGGCAACCTAGGAGACCGAGCATGACATGCAGAGTCGTTATTTTCATCTACTCACCACTTTAGGTATGTCCTTATGCACGTTCGAGGACGAACGTTTGTTTTAAGAGGGGGAGAATGTAACGACACGATCAGTCGTTTTGTGTAATTGTACCTTGTTACTCCTTTTTATGCTTAGTACATGTGTGTTTATGATCTTATGACTTGCGAGGTTGGTTAGTTCCATTTCGAAAAGCTTTCGGGTTGATTTGGACCTTTTGATTCTTGATTTAGAAGGCTAAATTAGAAATGTTGACCTAAATTTGATTTTTGTGAAAACAATCCTGGAGTTGTATTTTGATGACTCTGATAGCTTTGTATCATGATTTTGGACTTGGGAGTATGCCCGGAATTGATTTCGAAAGTCCTTAGGTTGATTTATGATGATATACTGAAACTTGACAATTGGAAGTTGAAAGGTTTGACCGTAGGTTGACTTTAGTCCATCGAGCTCGAAATTTTATTTTGGGACTTGGAATAGATCTGTTATGGTATTTAGAACTTTTCTGCAAAATTTGGTGTCGTTTGGAGATGATTTGATATGATTTAAGCGTTTAGCTGTAACTTTAGAAATTCTTGAACTTTTCTTTGAAATTCATACGTTTTAGAGTTTAATTTGTAATTTAGATGTTATTTTTGTGTTTTGATCGCACGAGCGGGTTCGTATGATATTTTTAGACATGTGTGGATGTTTAGTTTGGAGCCCCGAGGGCTCAGACGAGTTTTGAATATGTTTCGAATTGGTTTTGGATAGAAATTGGATTGTTGGTGTTGTTGGTGCTCTGTTATCGCAATTGCGAATGTGACAGTGGGGGTTCCGATGTCGCAATTGAGACTCCCCCTTGACAATTGTGAAGACTGCCAGACTTTGCCTTAATTCGTATTTATGAACATTTGTTCGCTTTTGCAATGTCCTCCAGTTTGCAATTGTGAAGCCTCAATTGCAATTGCGATGAATGCTGAGGCTGTCAGGGTTTGCAAATGCGAGCCCTGGTCCGCAATTGCGAGGGTTCTTAAATGCAAACCCTTTGTCGCAAATGTGACATCTGCGGCTGGTTAAAGGGCTGAAAGACGGGATTTTTGAACACATTCTCTCATTTTTGAACCCTAGACTCGGTATGAGGCGATTTGGAGAGGGAATTTTCACCTCAAACTTTGGGTAAGTGATTCTAATCTATTTCTAATCACATTCCATCAATATATCTTAGATTTTAACATCAAAATCATGTTAATCAAAGTGAAAATTTGTGAAACTTTGTCAAGATTTTGAAAAACAAGAAATTGAATTTTGAGAGTCGATTTGGACTTGGATATTGAAACTAATTACATATATGAACTCGTGGGGTCATGGGTAGTCAGAATCTACCATTGGACCCCGGTGACGAGCCTCGGGTTGACTTTTGTTGGCATTTTGGAAAAAGTGTAAAGATCTTAGCTTTATCTATTGTAATTTAATTCTCTTGCATTATTTGATGATATTAAGTCAATTTTGGTTAGATTTGAGCCGCGTGGAGGAAAATTATAAGGGAAAGCTATTTTCGAATATTGAATTGGCCTAGTTGAGGTAAGTGTCTTGCCTAACTTTGTGTGGCAAAAATACCCCTTAGGATTGGTGTTGATTGATTCATTTGTGTTATGTGAAAGTTGTGTACGCATGGTGATGAGTGGGTACACGGGTTGTACGTGGTATTTGACCAGTTTAGGCTACTTAGATTATTTTCATGCTTTAATTGAAATGCCATATCATGTTCTAAATTCTCATAGTCAATCTATTCTCACTTGCGTTGGTCTATCATTATATGTCTTAAATGATTTTGTTAACACTTGTTCTACATCCTAGTTGATAAATAGCTCCCATACTTAAGTTGAACTTATTGCCTCTTTTAATGTTACAGGCTATCTCTTCATTGTTTATTATCATTATTTATAGTAATTACACATGTTATCTCTTTCATTGTTGAGTATCATTAATTGAACTTATTATTCATGTTATCTCTTTCATTGTTGATTTCCATTATTTGAAGTCATTTCTATATGTTATCTTTCCATTGTGAGTTATTCTTATCTAATATTGTGGTTATACGTTATCTCTCTCATTATTGAGTTATTGGTGTTGACGTTGTGAAAGTCGTTATCATGTTGAGACAAAACTGTCATTGTTGAAACATCTTCGTTGTTGAGCATTTTTACACTCATTGTTGTTGATATTCTTGTACACGTTGTGGTGGAGCCGTGGGCTATTATTGTGGAATCATTGATATTGTTGATTGTTGGAAAGTTGTGATATATGGGCACTTGTGGTGCGAGTTGTTAATATGATGTGATATTGACATGCATGTGGAGGTATAAGGCTTGGGGTTAATGTGCATGCGGCGGTATAAGGTGGGACTTATGTGCGTGTTTCTTGTAAGGGAACTACGTGAAGCCATGCAATGTCATAAGGTGGGCTAGAGTGCATGTAGTTATTTCAGGAAAACTATTTTCAAGCCTATTTCAAAATGTAAGGCTCATGCGGCGGTATAAGGAAAGATTGTGATTGAAATTTAGAAATGTGAATACGAGGTGGTACCTCGATTGTGAATTTATTGTACACGAGGCGGTACATCATTGTGATTCTTGCTGTTTATTTCATGTTGCAAAGAGTTTTAGTGGGAACACTTCTTGTTTTTTCTTTGTTTATTGTTCTAGCAGTTGTTGTCTGTATATGATCATTGTGGTTCTCTTTAGTTGCTTATTTTATACTATTCCCATGTTTAATTTTCAGTATTAGTTCATGCTATTATCTTGATTCGTATCAATTATTTTTCCGCTTTCCATTATTTATCCTTTTTACATTTTCATATTGTTTATTTATATCCTAGCATGTGTCTTGACCTGGCCCCGGCACTACTCTACCGAGGTTAGGCTTGATACTTACTATGGATACCATTGTGGTATACTCATACTACTCTTTTGCACATTTTTGTGCATATCCTGGTACGTATGCGCGTGCCGGTCGTTAGAGATCATCTGTTAGCTGTTTTACGGAGATTTCAAGGTATGTCTGCTCGGCGTCCGCAGGCCTCGGAGTCACCTTCCATTATCCTTATTTACTGTTGTATTTTCTTTCAAACAATGATGTAGTAGTTACTCTAGTTTTACTCTATAAAGCTTATGACTCAGTTCCACCGATTTTGGGGAAGTGTACTGTTATTGACCCGATTTTAGGAGGTTTATATCAGTTATTCAGCCTTGTTTTAGTATTCTATTAATTATTTTTGTCGGGTTATTACTAATTGTTAGGCTTGCCTAGTCGTAGAGACTAGGTGCCATCTCGGCATCCTATAGAGGAAAATTGGGGTCTTGACACTTGCTACTAATACGATCGATCCTCCGAGCTATCTCCACAACCTAATGAGAAGTAGTCCCAAGCTCTGACTCTCGAGCCAAAAAATCCTGATGACATAATTCGAACTGTCGATAAATCGCGTCACCTTCTTAGCCTCAGTAAGCATCAAAATAGCGGCACGACGAGACAACTTTGTAAATCTTGCCTCACACTCAGTCACAGTCATGCGATCCTACTGAAGATGCTCAAGACGATCTCTCAACTCGTCCCTCCTGGTGTGTGGGATGTACTTCTCAAGGAACAACTGTGAGAACTGAGCCCATGTAAGTGGAGGTGAACCTGATGGTCTGCTCAGCTCATAAGTCTGCCACCATCTCCTGAAAGCTCCTTTAAACTAAAATGTAGTGAAATCCATCCCATTTGATTCTACCAAACCCAAATTACAAATCATCTTGTGACACCGGTTAAGAAAATCCTGGGCATCCTCTAAAACACCACCCTTAGAGTGTGGAGGAGACAAGCTCTAAAACAACTCTAATCTTTTCTGCTCATCAGCAGACAGGGCAGGAAAAATCCCAAGTCTAGCTGCTATAATAGGCTGCTCCGAAGTACGCATGATAGGGGTCTGAACTCCCCCTCCAACCTGAGATATGGTCGGGTCTACTAGAACCACTCAAGACCGAGTCAAAGCATCAATGAAACTTACCATCTTGGACGTAGTCTCCTGGAATACCAGTGCAACAATGAAACACTCTAGGAGATGAGTGGGAACTAGGGCCTCAATATGACCATCATCAATTTAATCATCTAACTAATCCGCAAGGGGTCCATTAATACTACTGTAGCATGCTCAACCCCTAGCCGCCATTGTACAATCCCGAGTGGAAGCCTTGGCCCTACCCTAGCCTCTACCTCTCCTAGCTATAGTCGGTGGTGCTGCCAATACCTGATATCGATGCGCGTGTTCTCACCATCTCTGAGGGATTTGAAGAGAGAATTTAGGCTCAGACAATAATCAACACATGGAAAGGAATCCATAAAAGGGGAAGTTTCCTAAAGTTAGATATCCTTCAAAATCTGCAAAGTTGTCCTGTGATGTCGCGCGTGTTCATCCCCGCTTTGGGAGTACACCAAAATATTATCTACAAACACGATGATAGAAGTGTCCATAAATGGCTTGAATAACAAATTAATTAAGTCCATAAATGTAGCTAGATCATTGGCCAATCCGAAAGACATAACTAAAAATTTGTAATACATATAATGTGTTCTAAAGGACATTTTGGGATATCCTCTTACTTGATCCTGAGCTGATGGTACCGAGACCCCAAATTTACTTTTGAAAACTATTTCACTCCTGGAGCTGATCAAACAAGCCATCATGGACAGGATATTTATTTTTGATAGTGACTTATTTAGGTGACGTTAGTCGATGTACATTTGGAGTGAACCATCCTTCTTTTTTGACAAATAAGACTGGACCACCTCATGGTGACATACTCAGCCTGATGAATCTTTTGTCAAGAGGGTCTTTCAATTGTTCCTTTTAATTCTTTCAATTCTTTTGGAGATAATTATATAAGATGGAATGGATATTGATTGAGTGACTAGTTGTATTGTACCTTTATACCAAAATCTATTATTCTCTCCGGAGGAAGACCAGGCAGGTCATTAGAAAAAACTTGTAGAACTTCTTTAGCGACTGGTACAGACTTGGGTTTGGGTGTTGTTAGTTCTGTGTTAACCACATGGGCAAGATAAGCTAAACACCCATTGCCCCATCATATTCTTAACCTTAAGGTAAGAAATAACTTATCTACAGGTGAAGCTGTAAAACCTTTACTTTCTATTACCTTTTCATTTGCAAAGTGGGGGTGTAACTATTTTGGCTTGATAATCAAAATTGATATAGAAGGACGATACCAGTTCATATACATAATCACATCAAAATCTATCATTTCTAATTCTATGAGGTCAGATGTAGAATTGAAAATGTGTTATCTCTGAGAACTCATTTTGCTTCTATACATTCACCAACTAGAATAGAGACTAGAAATGATTCTTTTAACAGTTCTGACTCTATCCATATGCTTTTAGAAAAATTTGGGGCAACATATTATTAAGTGCAGCTCAGGTCAATTAATGCATATGCATCATATAGACGAACTAGTAATGTACCCGTGACCACAATTGGGGTGCCCCTACACTCTAACGATCTAAAGCTGCATATAGACGGGATTTTCCCCCTCCATGACTAACTGAGCTAGTTCCCTTACCTATCCACAGCTGGTCTGAATCTGAGAGTCACAAGTTGAGAGTGGAGCCGCAGTGCTAGCAACAAAATAGGCGAGCTAATACCCCTGCTGTGATTTTGGGCAATTAATCTTGATGTGTCCAGGGTCGCTGCATCCATAGCATCTTCGAAATTTGAACCTACACTGTCCTAAATGGTTCGTTCCATAAGAACTACATGGAACTCTTTGGTGAGACTGCTGCCCAACACTATTCTTGACTCTATAAGATTGGTGTCCTGAAATTTGATTCTAGCGGGATTGGTTCCCATAACTCTGAATCGTCATGACAAGGGTGCTTCTTGAGGTGTGTGGACTGTGCTAGTGATGATCCTCCCTTACTAAACCAACTCTTTCCTCCTCTACCTAGTGCACCACTATACCCATCCATAGTTCGGGCTTTCTTGTTATCTTCCTTGTCTGCTCTTATTTTATGCTTCTCCAATTTCAAGTGCTTTACAAATTCCATGACTGAAGAAAAATGCTCCATTTTCACAATTGCTGCTTAGGTAGAATCCTGGATGTGTTCTCCCAGCTCAAATATAAACCTGCGAATTTTTGCCTTCTCTATAGGGAGCATGTGAGGGGCGTACTTAGCTAGCTTGATAAACTTCATGTAATATTCTTCCACACTCATAGTCCCCTTCCTAAGTTACTCAAATTCTATATATTGTGCAAGCTTCCTGGTCCTCTTATAGACTAAAGTTAGCCATAAATGCACCAGTAAATTCCTTGCAAGTAGGAGGGGAAGCTTCCTCATCCCTACCTTCCTCCCATAATTCAAACCACGAGTAAGCAAAAGCTGGTAAGAATCAAACTCTACAATATAACTTGTCGTCACTTTCATCATTCAGAGGGTCTTGCTCATGCTTTGTTCCACAAAAACCTAGAGGATTCAACTTGACAAAACTCATTGCATAGAGACAAAGACAGAACCCTCATCTTCCTGCACGTGGTGGAATATCATCCCCTCCTTTCCCCTGACTGGCCATAAATATATTAAAATTCCCATTGAACCTTTTATTACGCAAAAAGCTGCCCTCTCAACTTGTTCAGTCTGGGGAACCTGCCTTAGTTGGGCGACCCTTCTTCTTCTTTAATGCAGCAGCGTTCGTTGCAGTTGGGAATCTTCCTAAATATCTGTAGTCCCTAGTTTATTGATGCGCTGCCCTCATGATGATATGTGAGACTTTATTAACACACCTTCATAGACCCATATGACTATATAAATATAGCTCTATATCAAGTTTGTCACAACCCAATTTTTTAACAAATCGTAACCGGCACCGATGCTATTACTTGACCAAGCGAACCTTCTAATATGTTCTATGTTGCCAAGCAGGTCAACATATAATTTTTTTTTTTAAGAAACTTTCTTTAAGTCTGTAAAACTTAGTCTGAAAATATTACGCATAATCCAAACCTTAACATTCAATACCTGACAAAAGCAAAAAAAAATTAAACTTTATTTTGACTCTGTAATGTCTATGAAGCCTCTATAGAATCTCGGCGGATTGCTCGTGATATTAATCACCAGTTAATCCTCAATTAGAAATAACATAAAATAAACTAAAATAAGAACTAAAATCAAGCAATAAATTTCATGGCCTAAAACCGAGCTCACCAAAAGTCTGCTAGGATGAGAGGAGGCCCTAACTGGTAGCTTGATCATCTATAAATTTTGTGCCTACGTTGACATAAGCCAATGTAGACTACAACAAAAAATCGAAACGTCAGTACACCACAACAGTATTCAGTAAGTAAAAAAATATTGCCCACCAAAATTAGAACGAGACTATGAAGAAAGTATGCATGCATGATCATATATTATTCTAAATAAGAAATTCTTATCAACAATTGAAACAAACATCTCATGTTCCTTTTCAAAACATCCTTGTTTAATTTTCAAAAAGAAACTCTTATTTCTTACTTTTATTTTATGGAGAGTGCCATGGAGTTGGGAATATATTGGGTATATTGTTATAGAGTGTAGAGGCCAAGAATAATTCCTGCCGGATCGCGTAGGCCCTATCCTTGTGATACCGCATTATTCAAGATTCAATCATTGTGCTTATTTACTCTTGAAAATGAAAATTTAATTAATATCCACAATCTTCTTTTAGAAGAAAAAAAACCGAAAAGATATTGTTTAATTTTGTAATTATTATGATACTGTAGCCCGTCAGTTTCTTGAAATAGTTTAATTAACGAAATATTCTCAGCTGAAGGAGCAAATATTCAAACCCCTTTTGATCAATTTATATCGGAACTAATTAGAAAAGATCCAAATGAGAGAGTTGCTCAAGAGGATTGTATTATGTAATAATTTGTTGGAGAAGCGTTTTGTTTCTACGTTTACGTTTGGAGTTCAAATATGATATTTGAAGCATTTAGCAACCCAAATTACTTGCTGAGGAAATGGGCCTTCATGGCCATTTACAATTTTAAAATTAAGAAATATTATTTTCAGGTCTTTTATGTGTAAAAATAGATCTTTTATGAAAAAAAAAATTAAGATTATAAAACTAAAAACAAGTTTGTAAAGATCCACACACTGAGAAAAAAATATTAATAAGAAGAGTTAACTACATTAAATATCCCTAATTTCCTATATGACTCAGTTTAGCGCGCGTGTATATATATATATATATATATATATATATATATTTACACACTTCATTCCTATATTATAAAAGTTCTACACTTACACCCCTATGAGATATATTTGTAACTAAGTATATTAAAATATGTCTATTAAAGATTATTTTAAATTACAAATGAAAAGTTTTTACCTATTTATTTTTAAGTAATTTTGTTTGTACGACGGAACACAATTTTCGGAAAATATTTTTCCATTTTTCATTGTTTGGTTGCATAAAATAGTTTGAAAAATGCTTTCCTGGATATCACATTTTTCTGAAATAGGAAGAAAATGACTTCCCTAGAAAAAATTAGGAAAACATTTTCCAAAAACTCCACCTACCCTCACCTCTAACCCCACCCTCCCCC
>ML279696.1:2043-15344 GCA_005239495.1 Nicotiana undulata
CCCCCCCCCCCCCCCCCCCCGCCAAATAAAATATTATATATTTTTTTGTATATTATCAGTTTTACTTTTTTTCATCTTTCGGTTTACAGATTCAAAATTTGACAAGTTTTAAAGATATGAGTTCAGAGGTTTATGTGTTTCGAAGTTTACAAGTTTAGAAATTATAAAGTTTACGGGTTTGAAATTTCGCGGTTTCAAAAGTTTTGCGGTTCAGAAGTTTATGAAATTTGTGGGTTCGGAAGGTNCAAACAAATATTTCGGAAGACTTGAAGGATTCTGAATGGATTTTTACAAAATCCTCCTGAAACTCTTTAAATAAGGAAAAAATTGATGTATAGCATCTTAAATATGCGCGCTATATCTAGTTGAATTATTGATCTGTCAATTAAGTTCAGAAGAATTATTAGTGGGCCCATCTTTTATATATAGCGCAGTATTTCACCGCGTTATACCCTGTTGAATTATTGGTGTGTCAGTTAATATCAGAAGAATTATTGGTGGGCGTGGTATTTCACCGCACTACACATATTATGGTGGCCTATTTTTTTCCCCACACATTATGATTATTTGAGTACAAAAGAATCACACTTAGGTTCCAAACTCTTCATGAACTAAAACCTGGGGCAAATCTAGAAATTCAAGAAAGTGAATGCACTGCTACATTTAGATATATGTTTGGTTTGATTAATACTTTGTCAAATTCAAGCGAATACCTCAAATTTTCGTTGACGCGGTCAAGTGATATTTTTATTGAAGGTTAGATTTTTAGGCGAAAAATATCACGGTATAAATTCTACCAACCTTAAGTGAAATTAAGAAAGAAAATAAAGAAAAAATATGAAAATTAGCACATCATCAACTAAGCTAACCGCTCGAAATAGCCCAATCCAGTTAACAATAAAAAGAAATATTTGAGAGAAATAAAAAAAGAGAAATATTGATAAGGAAATTACGAAAATGTGTAACCCTAAATAATAGAACTATACATGATTAGACAAAAAAGTATGAATATATTTGAATTATTTTTCACCACATAGGGTGTGTTTGGTACGAAGAAAAATATTTTCTAATTTTTCTATGTTTGGTTGGCTTAAATATTTTGGAAAACATTTTCCTAATTAATTCATTTTCCTCCAATTGGAGAAAAATATTTTTCCTATCGAAAGAAGGGAAAACATTTTTCAAAACTCCTTCTCAACCTTCCCCACCCTATTTCTTACCCTCCCACCCCCCACCACACTCACCCACCTAACTCCACCCCATGCCCTCTCTCAAAAAAGGTTTTTTTCGTCGCCACCCACCCACCCCACCCCCACACCGCAAAAAAAAATTTACTTTTTTTTTTAATTTGAAAATTTCTGTTTTTTTTCTTGCACCCCTCCCCCCAACCCCCTACGTCCACTCCGGACAATTTTTTTTTTTTTTTTANGTTTACAGATTCAAAATTTGACAAGTTTTAAAGATATGAGTTCAGAGGTTTATGTGTTTCGAAGTTTACAAGTTTAGAAATTATAAAGTTTACGGGTTTGAAATTTCGCGGTTTCAAAAGTTTTGCGGTTCAGAAGTTTATGAAATTTGTGGGTTCGGAAGGTTGTTGGTTCGAAAGTTTATGGCCTCATGTTTATTGTATCAAAACTATTTACGAATACTCTTGAGAAAAATATTTTCCTTGATTTGCATACCAAACACTATAAAATGAATAAGATTACTACTTGTTTTCCAACAAAACATTTTCTTGGAAAATATTTTACATGGAAAACATTTTCCTTTATACCAAACACACCCATAATCTGCCACTATTTGGAGCTTATACACTTGTTGCCTGTTTGGCCAAGTTTCTTTTTAGACAAAAATATATTTTTTTCTTTCTAAAATAAAGATGCTTGACCAAACTTTTGAAATTTAAAAAAATGCTTTTTGAGGAGAAGCAGAAGCAGTTTTGGAGAAGCAGAAAAAAGTAGTTTCTCTCCAAAAACACTTTTTTGAAAAAACTTTTGAAAAAAATATACTTAGAAGCAATTTCTTAAAGCTTGTCAACATTAATTGCTGCTCAGAAGCAGTATTTTAAATGGCGTTTTCGGGGCGATGGTGTGGGGCGAAATCTCAAAAGGCGCACGCCCAGCAATTAGGGGTGTACGCCGGGGCATTCGAGGCGTACGCCCGGGCGTTTGAGGCATTTTTTTTAGATTTTTTCAAATTAAAACAAAATTTATTGAATAAATCCTTCATATAATATCCAAATTCTCAAAATTCAGCTTGGTAATTACTCAAAAGTTAAAAAAAAAAACTGAAATGTATTAAATTTAAAAGTCAAGACTTTTTTTATTGATTGAAGCCCCAATTCATGGTATTTCCCAATTCTTTATCTTGTCCTCTAGTCTGCTAATATCTCTCGAAAGCAACAAATATTCATTTTTTTAACTAGTCTGCTAATATCTCTCGAAAGCAACAAATATTCATTTTTTTAAGCAAATACAGAGAACTCTATTCTCCTTCCTAACAACAAGTTCAAAGTTCAAATTGTAGGTTAGTCATCCTTTTTGTTACTTCGTGTAGAAAACTTTATTCTTTACAACTCAAGTTACTTGAGCTTCTAAGTAGCGTATAATAGATTGTTTTGACTAGTTTTTTGTGGGGATGAAGCGCGCGCGCGCACACACACACATACATATTTATGTGTGTGTGTGTGTGTATATATATATATATATATATATATTATCCCACATATTTATAATTTTCTTCATTTTTATGTAATTTTACCTTTTTATAAATATATATTGTAATTATATTATTTTATAAATATTAAAAATTAAATACCTATTGGGCTTACGTCTCGCCTTACGCCCACGCCTTTAAAAACACTGCTCAGAAGTGCTTTTCAAATTAATTACTCAAACACAAAGTACTTCTCACCAAAAGTACTTTTGAAAAAAATATTTTAAAAAAAATACTTCTCAAAATAAGTTGATTTTTACAGCTTAGCTAAATAAGCTATTGTTAGTATAGAAGTATGTGTCTTTTGAAGTGTATTTTCTATAAAAGAAAAAAATTCACTTCTTTTTCATTTTTTATTTTTTTTGCAACTGATAAATATGGGAAGGGAAAGTTCACCTTTTCAAAAACAAGCATGACATTTGACTTTTGAGAAGGAAAAGCATAGTTCAGTGACGTGACCAATTGAAAACAAATTTCGAGATGTTTTTAAGGAGTACTATTATTGCTCAAATATTTGTTGTTTTCCTAAATATTATTTATAGATTTGTCGTTTTTTTCCCTTGGAGATGAAACACATTTTAGTTGTACGTGGTGTGTCTAGTTGTCAAAGACATGTCACTATTTTAATAGTAATGGGTCTTTTGGTGGGAGGAAATAATTTCACCATCAAATTTCGCATAAAATATGGTTGAAGAGACTAAGATAACATATAGAATAAGAATACATATACTACAACAGTAAAAGTATTTAAAGACAAAAATATTCTTAAAAAGCAAATAACTCTTACTCCTTCCCTTTCAATTTATGTGACCCAAGCACAAAATTTTAAAAAAAAGATTAAGACTTTTGAACTTATGGTGTAAAAAGAGGCATAAATATTTTGTGTGACTATAAATTATTGCAGAAAGGTAAATTGTTATTCCCTTCGGCCCAAAATAAGTGATTTTTTGGATGTTTTCACACAGATTAAGAATTCACCTTTTAGCATTAATTAACAATGATATTGACCATATTAACCTTTAATATCTCACATAAACACTTCTAATACATATTCCAACACTATTTACTCCAAGGACAATATAGGAAAAAAATAATTAATTCATTCTTAAAATCTGGAAAAATTACTTATTTTGGACCACAAAAAAAAAGGCCAAAGAATCACTTATTTGGGATAAGAGGGAGTACCAAATATAAAAAGAAATCATTTTTTTGATACGGACAAAAAAGGAAATAAGTTTATATAAATTAAAATAGAAAGAGTACATAATTTTGTTGCATTATTATTCACTGCAAATATATAGGTACTATATTCTCATCACTATTTCTTTGTTATTATTCACAACGTAAATATCTGTGCAATATAATCCTCACATAACTATTGCTCCATATGAACCAAACATATCTGAATGTTTTAATGACACAACTTTATATAAAATAGAAATAGTAGAAATACTTCAATCTGTTATGAAATTATTATATTGTGAATGTCCATTTATTACTCCGTTATAGATAATTTTCTTGAAGAAGATTATTTATTTAGTACTCTGTTGAAGTTTATCTACAACCAGCTGATGCAGGTAGGTTGCAAGTAGCTCAATGAAATGATTTGCAACAACTTCTTATTAAACAGTCAAGTTGCAAGCAGTTGAAGAAAAGTCTTGCAGCTGCTTCCTGAAAAGCCTCGCAGCTGCTTCCTTTCTTCTATAAATAGAAGAGTTTTTAGTTCATTATGTACATCAGTTTTGAAAGTTCAATAATATATCAGTTTCTCTCTAAACTTGTCTTTAGTTTATTTACTTTACAGTCGTTATTTTATAACACGTTATCAGCACGAGACTCTGCCATCTCGAGCAAATACTTTGAAAGTATCAAATGTACGAACTTTCTTTTTCTAAATAATGTCAAATCTTTCTAAGCTTGAATTTGTAGCCATGGATATATCGAGCAAAATCTACATGTCTTGGGTGCTTGATGCTGAAATTCATCTCGATGCGATGGGTCTAGCAGACACCATCAAGGACAAAAATCAGGCATCAAACCAAGACCGTGCCAAAGCAATGGCATTCCTACGCCATCACCTTGATGAGGGCCTAAAAATGGAATATCTTACTGTTAAAGATCCAGTCATATTGTGGAATAATTTGAAAGATAGATATGACCACCTGAAGATGGTCGTTCTTCCACATGCACGTTATGACTGGACTCATTTAAGGCTACATGATTTTAAATCTATCAGTGAGTATAATTCTGCTATGTTCAGGATTATTTCCCAATTGAAATTATGTGGTGATAATATTACTGATCATTTGTCGATTTTCTTTTTCTAGGATTTCGATCCTTATAACCCAAAGGCCTACCACGCTTCAGGCGTGCTTTAGGTTTACAAGCTATCATGCTAGTAAATGCTGGGACATCAATTCGGATAGGCACATTCTCTGCATGGATATGTGACTTAGTTATCCTTTTCAAATCAGTAAATGCGTCTGGCATTTGATTTGGTATATTCTGTAAATGGATGATCTTCTGGACCTCCTGATTACATATAGGGGCACATGGATCAAAATGAGATAATGATGAAATTTTCCACACAATTTCTCTTTGATTTCCTTTTTCTCTCCCCCTAATTGTGGGAAATTTGTTTCATCAAATCGACAATCTGCAAATCGAGCAGTAAATAAATCTCCCGTAAATGGTTCAAGATAGCGAATAATAGAGGGGGATTCAAACCCAATATATATTCCTAACCTTCTCTGTGGGCCTATCTTACTACGCTGTGGTGGTGCTACTGGCACATATACAGCGCATCCAAAAATTCGTAGATGGGCAATATTTGGTTCATGACCAAAAATTAATTGTGACGGAGAATATTTATTATAATGTGTCGGTCTGAGACGAATAAGTGATGTTGCATGCAAGATAGCATGGGCCCAAACTGTAGTGGGCAATTTTGTTTTCATAAGTAATGGTCTTGCTATCAATTGCAGGCGTTTAATAAATGACTCTGCAAGGCCATTTTGAGTATGAACATAAGCTACAGGATGTTCAACTTTTATCCCAATTGATAGACAATAATCATCAAAATCTTGAGATGAGAATTCTCCAGCATTTTCAAGGCGAACAACCTTTATAGGATAATCTGGGAATTGTGCCCTTAATCGAATTATTTGGGCTAATAGCTTTGCAAACGCCAGGTTGCGAGATGATAGTAGGCACACATGAGACCATCTTGAAGATACATCTATTAGGACCATAAAATATTTAAACGACCCACTTGGTGGGTGAATAGTTCCACATATATCCCCATGTATACGCTCTAAAAAAAGGCAGGGGATTCCATGTCAACCTTCATTGGTGATGGTCTAGTGATCATTTTGCCTTGATAACAAGCATCACACGAAAATTCATCATTTGTAAGAATATTCAGGTTCTTTAGTGGATGTCCACTTGAATTTTCAATAATCCGTCTCATCATTATTGATCCAGAATGGCCCAAACGGCCATGCCAAAGCACAAAAGTATTTGAATCAGTAAACGTTTAGTTTACGATAGAGTGTACTTCAACTGTACTGATCTTTGAATAGTATAAGCCAGAAGATAAAGTTGGTAACTTTTCTACAATGCATTTCTGGCCAGAAATATTCTTTGTAATACAAGGATATTCCACGTTCATTTCATCTATTGTCTCAATATGATACCCATTTCGGCGAATATCTATAAAACTCAACAAGTTTCTTCGGGACTTGGAGGAGAATAATGCATTGTTTATAATAAGTTTTGTTCCCTTAGACAAAAATACAGTAGCTCTTCCAGAGCCTTCAATCAAACTTATATTACCAGAAATTGTAGAAACATTTGCTTTTTCCATATGCAAATAAGAAAAGTATTTCTGATCTTTGAATATGGCATGAGTTGTTCCACTATCAATTACACAAATATCTTCATGATTTGTCTTTTATCCAAACATAATTTGAGGATTATCCATATTCTTCAAAATGACATAAACAAAATATATTATAATAAACATCATTATCAAAGCATAAGTTTTAAATAACAACTGTAAAGTAAATAAACTAAAGACAAGTTTAGAGAGAAACTGATATATTATTGAACTTTCAAAACTGATGTACATAATGAACTAAAAACTCTTCTATTTATAGAAGAAAGGAAGCAACTGCGAGGTTTTTCAGGAAGCAGCTGCAAGGCTTTTCTTCAGCTGTTTGTAAGTTGTCTGCATGAGTTGCTTGCAACCTGCCTGTTTAATAAGAAGTTGCTGCAAATTATTTCATTGAGCTGCTTGCAACCTGCCTGCATCAGCTGCTTGTAGATAAACTTCAACAGGGTACTAAATGGATAATCTTCTTCAGGAAGATTATCTATAGCAGAGTAATAAATGGACATCCACAATATAATAATTTCATAACACTCCCCCTGGGATGTTCATTAAAGATAATGTGCCTCGTTAAAATCTTACTAGGAAAAACCTAGTGAAGGAAAAAGAGTACACATATTTAGTAATACACATAAGGTGCCTCATTAAAAACCTTATAAGAAAACCCTGTGCACGTTCCCCTATATGTAATCAGTAGGTCCAGAAAATCATCCATTTACAAAATATAGCAAATCAAATGCCAGACGCATTTACTGATTTGAAAATGATAACTAAGTCACATATCCCTGCAGAGAATGTGCCTATCCGAATTGATGTCCCAGCAGGACCATCTACTAGCATGATAGCTAGTAAACCCAAAGCACGCCTGAAGCGTGGTAGGCCTTTGGGTTCTAAGGATCGAAATCCCAGAAAAAGAAAATCAACAAATGATCAAAATAATACTATGAAGGGGTCTCCTGAAGAGACCCAAGATCTGATTAGTTCTGAGATTCCTGAAGAAATCAATGAAACCAAGACTCAAGTGAGTGAGGAACTTTTAATAAGTTCTACTGGTGATGGAATTAATTTAAATCAATCTGAAATAGTGGTGGATAACATTTTTGCATACAACGTTGCACTAAACATTATGCAAGATAGTGAAGATCTTGAACCCCGATCTGTCGAAGAATGTCGACAAAGATCTGATTGGCCAAAATGGCAAGAGGAAATTCAATCGGAATTGAAGTCACTTGCTAAAAGAGAGGTCTTTGGACCAGTAGTCCAAACACCTGCTGGTACAAAGCCAGTTGGTCATAAATGAGTTTTTGTGCGGAAAAGGAATGATAAAGACATACAAGGCTCGCCTTGTCGCACAAGGATTCTCACAACGACCTGGAGTCGATTATGAAGAAACATATTCACACGTTATGGATGCCATAATATTTCGATATCTCATCAGTTTAGCCTTACGTGAAAGGCTTGAAATACATCTAATGGATGTGGTTACAGCTTATCTGTACGGGTCACTTGATAATGAAATTTACATGAAAATCACTGAAGGATTTAAAATTCCTAAGCATATTCAAAATCTCGGGAAATGTATTCAATCAAATTACAAAGATCTTTGTACGGTTAAAGCAATCTGGGCGTATGTGGTATAATCGCCTCGGTGAATATTTGCTGAAAGAGGGTTACATAAATGATGTTATTTGTCCATGTATTTTTATAAAGAAAATGGCATCAGAATTTGTTATACTTGTTGTTTATGTTGATGACATAAATCTTGTTGAAACTCCAGAAGAGCTCCAAAAGGCAATTGAATATCTTAAGAAGAATTTGAGATGAAAGATCTTGGAAAGACAACTTTTTCTTGGTTTGCAAATTGAACATTTAGCAGACGGGGTCTTTTTATCGATCAATCTGCCTATGCAGAAAGGGTCTTAAAACGCTTTTACATGGACAAAGCGCACCCATTGAGTACACCAATGGTTGTTCGATCACTTGAAGTGAATAAGGATTTGTTCCGAACTCCAGAAGAGAACGAGGAACTCCTTGGTCCAGAAGTACCCTATCTCAGTGCAATTGGTGCACTAATGTATCTTGCTAATGCTACAAGTCCATAGCCTTTTCTGTTAATTTACTAGCAAGATATAGTTTTTCTCCTACACGAAGATATTGGAATGGGATTAAGCATATATTGCGATATTTAAAGGGAACTCTTGATATGGGTTTGTTTTATGCTAATAAAGATAGTGCATATCTTGTTGGTTATGCAGATGCAGGTTATTTATCTGATCCCCATAAAGTTCGATCTCAAACCGGGTACGTATTTACATATGGAGGTACTGTCATATCATGGCGCTCCACAAAACAATCTATTGTTTCTACTTCTTCAAATCATGCTGAGATAATAGCTATTCATGAAGCAAGTAGGGAATGCGTATGGTTGAGATCAATAATTCATTTTATTCGAGAAAAATGTGGTCTGAAATGTGAGAAAAGACCCACAATTTTATAATTGAAGGGAGGATTTATAAAAGGAGATAGGACAAAGCACATTTCACCAAAATTATTCTACACACACGATCTTCAGAAAAATGGTGACATTAATGTGCAACAAATCCGTTCAAGTGACAATCCAGAAGATTTATTCACTAAATCTCTGCCAACTTCAACTTTTGAGAAGATGATATACAAGATTGGAATGCGGAGACTCAAATATTTGAAACAAGGTTTTCATCAGGGGGAGTAAAATACGCGATGCACTCTTTTTTCCTTACTAATGTTTTTTTCCCACAAGGTTTTTCTTATAAGGTTTTTAATGAGGCACCTAGCAATGCGTATTACTAAATATGTGTACTCTTTTTCCTTCACTAGGTTTTTCCTAGTAAGGTTTTAACGAGGCACATTATCTTTAATGAACATCCCAGGGGGAGTGTTATGAAATTATTATATTGTGGATGTCCATTTATTACTCCGCTATAGATAATCTTCCTGAAGAAGATTATCCATTTAGTACTCTGTTGAAGTTTATCAACAAGCAGCTGATGCAGGCAGGTTGCAAGCAGCTCAATGAAATAATTTGCAACAGCTTCTTATTAAACATGCAGGTTGCAAGCAGCTTATGCAGACAACTTACAAGTAGCTGAAGAAAAGCCTTGCAGCTGCTTCCTGAAAAGCCTCACAGCTGCATCCTTTCTTCTATAAGTAGAAGAGTTTTTAGTTCATTATGTACATCAGTTTTGAAAGTTCAATAATATATCAGTTTCTTTCTAAACTTGTCTTTAGTTTATTTACTTTACAGTCGTTATTTTATAACACAATCATAATACATATCCGAACCTAGTAACCTTAAAATAGTAGATTTCAAGTGCTTTAATAATAAATTATTGATGACCAAAAATAAAAGGAAACATTAGTTTATAGAAACTGTGGAGGCAAGCGTGGCATATTTTTGTTGAAGTATATTACGGTCGGATCTTTCTATAACAACATTCCTATATAATAATATTTTACTTTAAAAATTAAAAAATTTCGTAATCAATTTTTATGTTATGTTATAATATATGTTTTATATATAACTTTTTCGCTATAATATTTAAATATATTTGGAACAAAATACATTATTAAAGAGATGTTTGACTACAGTATTACAAATTCTAAATATGACTACTAACCGAGAATCTAGCAACCCAAGAGAGACCAAACATATCAGACACAAATTCAAACAGCTAAGCAACACGATAAAATGTTGAAACTAAGTTCAACTATTAACAGTCTTCTGCTCTGACCATTAATGGATAAACTAGTAAAATCAGGGCGGCCCTTCCTTAAAGTAAGTAAAGTAACCGTTTTAGGTCTCATATTTATGAGAATTATTTTTTGTTACATCTAATAGATTATATATAAGTTTAAAAAAGAGTTATATAAAGTGAAAATGTTTGATTTCTTTCTCTAACAACTTTAGGAAATATAAAGAAGGAGGATGTACAACTGTTATGATTTCTACCAAGGAAATTGCACTTGAAATGTATATCGAACCCGAATTTCGTAAGAAATGTGTGATATATAGGAAGTAACAGTTTGATGCGAATGTTGGTAATGAAATCTCAAAATCATTCGAGAGTGTTTTAGAGTTGATTAATTTTATACATAATAGGCAGGGCTATTTTTTCACTTCACAATGGAGTTGAACAATTCAAAGCATATAAAAATATTTTTGGTTTTCTATTTGGCAGTAAAACTAAGATCACTAGATCTTGAAAATTTGAAAAAAAATATTGCATTAATCTTGAATGTTCGTTAAAGTATAATAATCAATTCGATACTGATAATTTAAATTTATTTTCTGAATCAAAAGTATTAAAGAAAATAGTACAATTAGAAGATAACAGTTTAATTGATACACTTAATCAGATAAAAAGATTTAATTCTTTTCCAAACGTCTAAATTGCTTATGGAACAATGTTCATAACTCATGTTACCGTTGCTTCAGCGGAACAGAGTATTCAAAATTAAAACTGATAAAATTTTACCTAAGAACAACAATGTCACACGAAAAGTTAAATGGATTAGCTATATTGTCAATTGAGAAATACTTATTAGGAGTTATATATTATAAGAAAATTATTAATAACTTTGTATCTAAGAAAAGCTAAAAAATAGACTTCAGAAAAATAAAATAAAAAAATTTAAAAAGTTAAGATCCCTCATAAAATTTGACTTTAGGCCACAAAATTCGTCGAACCGCCCATGGTTCCCATGTTTAGTTTTTCAGTATCTTTTTGTTGCTTGTTCTTGGTACTCTGAACTGCTTGCTACCTACTAGTAAAGACAAAGAAGCTAAAAGGCAAGTCAACTATCTATGACTATGGTTGTTACTTCACAATAAAGGTACAAAAAAGAAAATCAAGAAAGCAATATGACGACATGCTGCTTTGATACTCGTCCGGCTCATGGAGGTCACCCGGCAGATCAGCATCAACATCATCAACATGTGCCTCAACGCCCCCTTGCCGGGGACCACCTCCTCGCCTCCCCCCACGACCCCGTGGGGTAGCCCTGCCTCGTGGGACACCCCTACCTCGTGGGACACCCCTAACTTGCTGGTACTGCTCTGGCTCCACATAATCAGGGTCGTGTCCTAAGTGCTGATCCTCTCTGGCTCGCCGTAGTGTCCGGGCAGCCAGCTCTGCAGCCTGCCGGCCATAATCGTGCAAAATAGCCACTCTCTCAGCGGTATGTTGTTGCATCTGCAATCCCAACTGGTAGAATATATGTAGGCCAATAGCCTGCACAACGTGTAAAATATAAACAACAGAACGCTAGGTTACAGTTATATAAGTACGAATACCATATAACATACCAGGGCCTCGTGCCACCTGACGTATGGACGTACCGACCGCCGACTCGATGAATGGGATTCCCGACAAAAAGTCGGGTAACGTCGCGGTACTAGGGCATATACTCATGAATAGTATCTGTCTGGCTCGGTGAGGGGGGGCCGAAATCAGGTCAGCTCGTCGGTCCCAAGTATCGATCTGCAGCCACATATGCGTCGTCCACCCTGGAACGATCATCCCGCTGATAATGTGTGGGCTCCCATGTGGGCCCTCTCGGTACAAGCCACAGACGGCCAAACTGGCAAAGTAACCGCCCCGTGGCATGGTGCTCCACAATATCGAGGCACATCAGCGAGACAAAAGTGCTCCAAATTAGTCGGTCGGTCGACCAATAATCGGGCAGGCCACCTATCAACTCGTCGATGTATGGCGTCCAGATGAACTATTAAATAACAACAGAAAACGTGAGTATGCGCAACACATGTGAAGCTATACCAAGTAAACTTAGGTATACATTTACATGTGACCCCTCCAGCATATCCAACAAATCCCTGCAAAGGAGAAGATTATGCCGAGCCTCGTAGATATGTACGTACCCCGCCGGAGAACCCACCTTCTAGTTAGAGGGAGAAACGGAGGTGGTACATCCGGAGGTAATGATGGTAGAGGTGGTTGCAACTGCAGGAACCGCTCTCAGGCTCAAACCTAACATCAAAGTTGACGTAAAATTTAAGATAAACTAGATATGTTATAATGAATAGAGTATTCGAATATGTTGTAATATGTAGCATCGACAAAAATCCACATACGTCATACTGGGTGCCCATGCTCGCCCGGCACATCTGCATGTACAAGTAGGCGAGAACAGCAGCACCCCAGCTGTACTGGGGTAAATCCTCTTGTCGTTCAAGATGATTAAGAAATCTCAAGCTGACTAGGTTCCCCGAAGTGTTCGGGAACAAGACCTCTCCAAACATAAGGAGTAGTAGTAACCTCGTATACCGGTGAATATGCATATCATCTGTCTCGCTAGTGATGTCGGGATGTAATATCTCCAAATGTTGTCGAATAGCTGTCAAACTGAGGCGACTGGCCCTGAGTGTGCAGTCTCATCCTGTGGCCTGAAACCAGTAAGCTGCTGCAGCATGTCCAAATATTGCCCACGCGTCATCTCTCTCATGGCCTGCAACAGTGCAACGGGCAGTCCATCAACGGGCAACCTATATAATGTTATAACTCTGTATTTGTAAAAACAATTCTGGAAATAATAAAATAAATAAACAGATATGTAAACGCAATGGAAAGTTAATCCGGCTTATTTGGTTGGGAAGAATAGGACTTCTGACTCCAAGCCTACCCTACCCGAAAAAAAGTTT
>ML279698.1:753-17251 GCA_005239495.1 Nicotiana undulata
TTTCCCTAGCTTGGAGGAGCTCTAATGGAGGTTGGGTATTGAATAATGAGGAAGAATCCCGTAATTGGACATTTAAGTACTGCCCATGAAAACCTTTACTGCAATCGTGACAAGGGGCCTGCGATCGCGAAGGCCAACTGGCCAGACCTCTGCGATCGCGGCAGAGGTCCTGAAATCGCGAAGAACAATTGGCAAGACCTCTGCGATCGCGGCAGGGGTCCTGCAATCGCGTAGAACAAACTCACCCGGCCCAGACGCTACTCAATGCGATCGCAAGAAACGGGCTGCGATCGCGAAGGTGTGGAACCCAGACCTCTGCGATCGCAAAGGGGAAGCTGCGATCGCATAGAGCAATCAACTTCCCAGCAAAAATCCTTCTCCGCGATCGCAACCCACCTTCTGCGATCGCAGAGAAGTAAACCAGATAGCAGATTTTTCTGGTTTTCCAACTTAGCTCCCGGGGGTCTAAAACACACCCGAGCCCCTCGGGACCCCGTCCAAAAGCACCGGCAAGTCTGTATTCATGATACGGACTCACTTGAACTTTCGGAACATGAAAAACAACAATGGAACTCGAAATCAAACCCCAAAACCAAATTAATCAAACTTAAGAACTTTAAAATTCTAGAATTCACTTCAACGCGCTGAACCGGCCTAAACTACTCGGAATGACTTCAAATTTTGCAGACAAGTTATAAATGATACAACGGAACTATTCCCGGTCTTGGAATTTCAATCGAACCTCGAGAACATAAAATCACCTTTCAAGCCAAATTTCAAATTCTTTAAAAACCTCAAAACTTCATTAACTCCAATTTTCCTCATTTTGATCCGAAACCAATCAAATCAAGTCCGTTTCTTACGAAATTTCACAGATAACTTATATAACACATATTGAACCTGCTCCGGGCTCCGAAATCATAATACGGGCCCGGAAGTATGGGTTTCACATCAAGGTTCATTTTCATAAGCCTTTAATATTTTCATAAAATAATTTTCTTTAAAAATTTATTTCTCGGACTTGGGTCCTCGGAATTCGATTCCGGGCATACGCCCAAGTCCCATATTTTCATACGGACCTTCCGGAACCGTCGGATCACGGATCCGGATCCGTTTACCAAAAAATGTGGACCAAAGTCAACTTTATTCAATTAATTATCACAAATTTAACTCTTAATCAAGTTTTTCACATAAAGGCTTCCCGGCTACGTGCCCGGACTGCGCACGCACATCGAGGTGAGATTAATGGAGGCTTTCAGGCCTTGGAAAATAGTCCAAATTAGATGCATATAAGATGACTCCTTTTTGGGTCATCACATGATGGGCGTGTGGGCGTGCATCCTTGGGGATTGTCACTTGGTCCGTCCCGTAAAAACTGCAAAATTGCGTATTTTGTTGAAACTATATGATACTTATGTGTTTTAGAAAGAGTTTCTGTAAATTGGGTTGAATGCCATGTTTGGGATTAGTGCCAGTGCTGTTTGGATCCTTAGGGGCCTTTTTCTTACTATCCTCTCACTATTTTCGATTGAAAAATCTATACTCAGTATGGTTATACTTATTTACTGCATAACTCAGTCTTTATTACTCTGTTTTGATGCATATAAATGTTGTTTTGGGTTGAGTACCCTATTTTTACTAAGAGCCCGAGTGGCTTGAGAGTTTTACGATTAAGTGAGGCCGAGGGCCTGATTTGTGAGGATATTTATGGGATCCGGCTGCACGTCGTACCATGATCGATATAGGCCGATGGCCTCATTGATTGTTGCCATGATTTGGCTTGATATAGCGCTTCGGCTGAAAGAGCCCATTGTTGATACCCAATTTTCCTCAAATTATTTTTCAAATTTGGATATAAGCTTTCAAAATCAATCTCCGCAATATTGAGTATTTTTCTAATTTTTCCATATTTTATCTAAATTGTTTCCTATTCATTCAATATTGTATATTTTTATAATTTGTAAATTGTGCTCTAAAATTAATTTCAAAATAATTTCCAGTTCTGTATGTCATTTACAATCACTTATTATTTATTAAAATCCGATTATTGCATAAATTGGCCAATTGTGTCCTATTTAGTTTTATTTGCAATCATTTTGCAATTATGGCCTGATTAGTCATTTTATACCTTTTAAAATCCAAACTCATGTCTTTTTTATTTTAATATTGTCTAATTACTGTAATTATACTTATTTTTAACTTAATTTCATTTTTACAGTCATTAGCTATTTTAATTAATTAAGTATCCTATTAAATTGGGTATTTCACAACTAGCCTCTTCCTATTTAACATTTAGCCACATTTGGCTAGCCCAATTACCCAACCCACTAACCCAATTAAAAAAACTCAAAACCCAATTAAATACCCAAACCCAAACCCTATTATACCCGGCCCAGTCCCCATTCAATCTGAGTCGTTGATCAAACGAGATCAACGACCCATATTATTTGTTACCTTAATTAACCTACCCAAAAACCCCTCCCCGTCTCTCATTTCCCATCTCACTCTCTCTCTCTCTTCTCGACCCCTCCGCTCCCAGTTCTCTCTAGAGCCTTCTGGCTCCTCATCTTCTCCGATGGCTTTCGCCTTCATCTCCGGCCACTACCAGGCTTATCCCCTCAACCACCGGCTACCATGAAGCCGGCTCTCCTAGCACTTCGTCTATAAGGCCCTGTGAAGCTTCCTCCATGCCAAAGAGGCCATGGAAGCTCATGCATGAGTGTTTTCCAGCCTTCTCCGGCGAGGTTCGACTCAGGATGCTCCGGCTACCACCATCCTCAAGTTTCACAACAGGTTTTATCATCTTCTCTGGTATCTCTGAAACCCTAACTCTGACGATTCGATTTCTTTTAAAGATCTGTATCAAATCTGGGTATATTCGGATTTCCTTGTCATCTTCCTTAAAGATTTTTTGACTTTTATTAAACGACTCTTCATTTTTAAATTAGGGTTTCTTGACCTCTTTTCAAAACGGTTTATCTTTTTCTGATTTTAGCATGTATTTTATGATTTTTCCATGTTTAAACTTTTCTCTTCATTTCATGTTGAAACTCCTAAACTTTTCGGCTCTATTCGTTGAGTTTGAGTCTGTCTTGTAATAGCGTGTTCGCTTAACTTATTTGTGTGCTTGTTCTTATGAATACTATGAGTTTATGAGGTTTTATCCCCATCCTGTTCATTAGGGTTTTGATTCTTTGCTTCTCCTGACCATATTATGTTTGATCTATTAAATCTCTTTAATCTTTCAGCATGCTCTAGTTTGAATCCTTTATTTTATACGACTCTTTGCCTTATTGTACCTGTTAGGGTTCCCGAGTGGATTCTTTTGCCTATTATAGGTGTGCAGTCTGGTTAATTTCCTTTAATTAACGATCTTCTTGTTTGAATCCCTAATTTCCTATAATTTGTACCTGTCACCAATCTTGTGTGTTGATTTCCTTACTAATTTCAACTTTCAAAATGTTTTCTTTCCTTAATTATGGTCGACTATGTTACTAGCTGACTCCTAATTGCTTTCCTTATTAGAATTGGTTGAACCTAGCCTTAATTGTCTGTTCTATGCATAATAAGCTTGACTATTTCCTTAATAGTCTGGTACTGATTTTATTACCTTATGTGTCATATATATTGTCGTTTGAATATGAATCTCTCAACTTAAGGGCTTACTGATTGATACGAGTTCTTTAATTATCATGATACTTTGATCCTTCCTTTATTTTTATTCTGTATAGTCTTCTATTTACCTTATATGCTCTGGGTTCTTTACCATTTTGGGGTTGGAATCCCATAATTCGAGGGAACCAAGTACCTTCTTATACTGATTTGATTCTGTCTGCTATTAGGACCATATTTTGTGGTTCTTACCTTATGTGATCATCTGTTTTCAACTATATATACTCTTACTCTTGCATTAAACAGAAGTCGAACATTGCTCAATTCTCTATATACTACTCTCTTGTGTTCTGCTTCTCTTGGCTCTCTCTCTTGTCTCTATTGTTACTCTTTGCTGCTTGCTATTAGCCGGCTACTAAGCCAAGGCTAATACTGTGCTATTCACTAGACTCTTCTGCTGCTCTTTACTTACATCACTGGTATGTCCTAGTTAATATTACTGCACTCTAAACAACATGCTTCAATTTTGTTTAAGGTTCTTACTGTTTCTTTTGTGCTTCTATTTATGGTTTTATTTCTTACCCTGCAACTAGCAAGCCTAAATCCTTTTATGATTTCTCTTCTTCTTCTATCCTAACACAAACTCCTGCTCTATTCTCTGTGGTTCATTAGGTCTATGCGGTCATTTGACTATGTGGTTACTGTCTATTTTCTCTTTCCATGTCTAGCATATTTGTGTGTCTTCTTTTTTCATCTGTCTAGTCTCTCTTCTTTGATTCCTTTAGTAGTCGTATAATGTTGCTATCTCCATGAGGATATCCCTAATATGTAATGAACTTGTAACTAAAATTTGTTATCCACGGCCCTATTGCTTGTCCCCTGAACCCCCTCTTCTGTTTGTGTTTGTGTGCTTGGAACTCCACTGAGTTGTGATTAGTGTTGTTACTCCATATTTCAGAATTATTTCCTCTATTAGTCTATAAGTGATTTCAAAGTTCCCTTTGCTTAACCTCTTTTAGCACTTCACACAATTCCTAGATCTTTAGGTTCCACCCCCCTCAGTGTGTGCATCGCTTAGGGACCATGAGTTCCCTCTGAACCTTGAGACACTGAGGTAAGGGTACTCTACATTGCACTTGTTTAACCATGGGCATTTGATGGGTGCTGGTATTGGTCAGGGCCCTCACTAAGGCCTTTGGGAGCTTTGCCGCACCCAGGTAGATGTAAGGCTGTAGACTGGAGAGATGGTGAGCCTGGAAGATTGGGCCTGATTGAAGGCTCCCTATAGAATAATTTCTTGTTTTCCTTTTCATTATTGTAATTAATTTATTATGGTCTGTAATAATTTGTAAACGAATGATTGGGGCTGGATAGTGAATATGGGGGGTTATGCATGCGTAGCTTAGGTAAATGGGTAGAAAACATGCCTACAAGACCTTATTTACTTATTTTTGCATTAGATGACATGCCTAGGACATGCATTTCACATGTTAGAAATCTTGTTTTAGGACTTTCACTTTCAGCATGTTATTAAACTCAATTCATGACCCTGATCAGTTAATAAACAAGCAACATCAACTGTCACAAAGTCATTGCTGCATTTTCATCTTAGAAACCATGTTTTTTTAGGAACTTCTATGTGCATTAGATATCCTGTTGCTTAAGATCTTTCACTCGTTNTATCCTGTTTCTTAAGATCTTACACTCATTAAGTTGCAATTGTTAAAATGTCTAACTAGCCCGCTTAATCTAATAACCCATAAAATATGGACAATTTGTTTGACACATTTTCCTGCAAGTATATCCCTTAAAATCAGACTTAAATATGCATGTTCACCTTTGATATAATTAGGCAATATAGGCGACGCTTAGGCAAACCTTAGGCCTAATACGTATCAACATCAAAGCGATTATGTTCTTCTAGTTTTATCACTTCCTTTAAACATTTTGAACCTTTTTTCTATCGCACGGGTAATGAATGCTGTTTTCTCAGCATCTTCCTTGTCCATCCAATACTGATGGTAACCAGTAAAACAATCTTCAAAGGACTGCAGCTCGTGCTTGGCACAGTTGTCAATTAAGATGTGTATGTTTGGCAAGGGGAAGTCGTCTTTTGGACTGGCCCGATTAAGATCCCAGTAGTCGACGCAGACTCTGACCTTCTCATGTTTCTTTGGTACAAGCACAATGTTAGCTAACCATGTAGGATATTCGACCACTCGGAGAACCCCGACGTTGATCTGCTTAGTGACCTCTTCTTTGATTTTCAAGCTCATGTCTGGTTTGAACTTACTAAGCTTTTGCTTCACTGGTGGGCATGTTTGATTGGTTGGCAGTTTGTGGGCCACAATAGATGTACTGAGTCCAGTCATGTCATCATATGACCAGGCGAATATGTCCTCATGTTCCCTTAAGAATTCCGTATATTCTTCCTTTTCTGACGGCAACAGATGAATGCTGATGCGTGTTTCTTTGACGTTCTCTGCGTTTCCCAAGTTGACGACCTCAGTCTCGTCCAAGTTAGAATTAGGTCTATTCTCAAATTTCTCGACTTCTTTAATAATATCCTCAGGTATATCATCCTCGTCTAACTTGGAATCCATTCGTTGCGTTCCCTTGTTGCAGGTCACAGTCGTCGGTTCATCAAAATAAGTAATAGTAATGTTGTATGAATAAAGTAATGGGGGGAAAACAGTAGCAAGTAAATGTAAGATTTATAAAGAAATTGGAAACGCTTTGATAAATTGAGTAATTGTTTGAACATAAGAGCTCTTTCTTAAAAGTGCCAAAAAGAAGGAAATGCTTTAAATAAATAAACTGTAAATAATGTTTGTTTTGTTATCCTTGCTACCCCGAGGCTCGACGGGCTTTGGTTGTCCTGACGGACCAATTGTTGAGATGTGATCCCTTTCTCACGACTTGTATGGAAGGTCCTTCCTCCCCCTCCTCTTCAAAGATGACATAACAGTCCATATCCTCATCATCCAGAAAGAGATCCCTCATTGCCGCTAGCGCTTCTTCTTCGTCTGTACCATATATGACGTCGGCTGGATGGAAAGTCTGCTCTATGAGTGGTTGCTCCAATGGGTAGTAAGGGCCGCGCCATGGTGGCGACCAGTCCCTGAACTCCTTCCAAGTGTATTCGTACCCTATACCAAAAGTGGTACCATGCTTCTTGAGTGTTATTGGCTTTGTTCATCCTTGGAGATTCTTACCGAGCCCTTTAATCGGCTCGTACCCTTGCCAGTTCAATATGCTTTCGGTCTTACTTCCCCACCACTTTTCTTTGTCAATAGCGTTAACACGATCTATGTTATGATAGATTTCTCCACCCAACTTCCTCCTTCCATCGATGACCGAGAAGGTATGGCGACCATAGATATGGTTGCTACCGTCGACATGAATGATTACCTCTTGGTGATTCCATTAAAACATCACAGCTTGGGGTTGGGTTTATGCCACGGCCCCAGCAACGTGGATCCAAGGTCGTCCCAATAGTAACTTGTAAGATGCAGGCACATATATTACTTGGAAATCTACATCGAACCAAGTTGGTCCCATCTGCAAGCACAAGGTGATTTCTCCATGGTGAACCTTTGCAAACCGTCGAAGGCTTTTACGTTGATCTCCCCTTCCTTTATCTCATGTAAACTCTTGCCCAATTTCTTCAGCGTGACCAGCGGACAGATGTTGAGACTGGAACCCCCATCAATTAGGATCCTTGTGATGAAATGATCCCCACATTGTACCGTGATGTGTAGTGCTCTATTATGCCCTAACCCCTCGGGCAGTAGCTCATCTTCATGGAAAGTGATCTTGTGACTCTCCAAATTCTGGTCCACCATATTCGCCATTTCCCCACTAGTGATATTGTCTGGCACGTATGCTTCACTCAGCACCCTTAGCAAAGCACTCCTGTGAGTTTCAGAGTTTTGTAACAGGGAGAGGATGGATATCTGAGCTGGCGTTTTGTTCAACTGGTCGAGGACTGAGTATTCCTTAGCTTGTATCTTTCTCCACTGATCATCATAACCTGTTTTAATGATGAGGGGACGGTTGTTGTCCTGCTTGCTAGACTCGGCCAAATGCCCAGGGGTATAAACTCTGCCAGTTCTTGTCATACCATGCGCGACGATGGCTTCTTCAAACTTGCCTTTACCTTTCCTCCTTGCTTCAGCGGTATAGTCCCACGGAATGGTGTCTGAATAAAAGCGTGCCGTTGTTGACATTGTCACTAGAATAGGTGAGGTAATTCTTTCCGAAGTATATGTTATAGATGGCCGAATTGCAACTTCGAGCGATCGCACAAACTTGACTTCGATCGGCCGTGGGGCTTTTCCCTCGGCGGGTGGCCTTGATTCAAATTCAAGTGGAATGGACATGTTCAACTCAACTTCCTTAGATGGCTGCATTTGGACTATGATCAGATTAAGAGTAATGGCAGGCTTCTTTGGATCGCCCTCTGCAATCAGCCCAATCGATCCCTCGGGATCCCAGTCAACATCGACCTCAATCATGTGGACACCACCCTTATTGTCAGGCAGTGGATTATTGCGAACATTAGGAGCAGGGTCCTTGGCTACAATGATCTTGTTATTTATGAGGGTCTGTATCTTGTCCTTTAAGGAACGACATTCCTCGATGGTGTGTCCCTTCATGACAGAGTGGTAAGCACATGTTTTGTTTTGGTTGACCTACTGAGATGGGTTCTCAAGGATGACAGCAGGAATGGGTGTGACGTAACCTGCGGCTTTAAGTTTTTCATATAATTTGTCAATGGGTTCAGCTATGGTAGTATACTGTTTTGGTGGGCGACGGTCGAAATTTGGGCAAGGTCTCGGGAAATTTTGGCGATTAGGTGGTGATTGGTAGTGAGAGGGTTGGGAATTGTAGGCATTATGAACGGAAGCTGGTTGGGAATATCTGGGCGAGGTAGGCTGATATGTGGGTGGTGGAGCTTGATAAGCGGGTGGGGCTGTCTGGTATTGAGGTGAGGGTGTTTGGTAACTTGGAGCTGGGTTGTATGTGAAGGAAGGTGCGGGGTATACTTGATATTTGGGAGGGGACTTGGCTTGTTGTGCCACCATCACGACTCCTACATCCCTTTTCTTGGACACACCACCGGATTGCAGAGATTTATTGGTATCCTGTAAGGCTTAAAATTAGTAACCATACCATTTTTGATGCCTTCCTCAATTCGTTCTCCCAACTTGATGATATCAGAAAACTTATGTCCTTCGACCATCATCAGCCGCTCATAGTACTGAGGATCCTGAACGCGCACGAAGAACTTCTTCATCTACTCTTCTTCCAAGGCTGGCCTGACCTTAGCAGCCTCTGACCTCCAACGAGTAGCACACTCACAAAAAGTCTCGGTTGGCTTCTTCTTCAAGTTCTGGATGTAGAACACATCCGGTGCATTCTCCGTATTGAATCTGAATCTATCCATGAAATTCGTAGCCATATTCAATCCATTTCTTTGGATCCTGATTGATGTACCAAGATAGTGCATCACCTTTCAAACTCCTCATGAAGAGTTTCACGCGGATCCTTTCATCTTTTCCCACGCCGACCAACTTGTCGCAGTAAGTCCTCAGATGGACTCTTGGGTCACCAGTACCATTGAACATCTCTAACTTAGGAGGTTTGTATCCCTCGAGCAGTTCAACATCGGGCTGTATGCAAAGGTCCTCAAAATTCAATCCCTCAACCACTTTAACTTCTTCGACGCCCTGAACTCGGTTGGTCAATTTCTTGAGTTCCTCGGCCAGATTCCTGATGAACTTGTCTTTTTCGTCAGATTCATATGTATGTGGTATGGAATGAGCTACAGTTTCCACGTAAATGGGGTTGTCATAAGCCTGGAAATGGTCTCTTGTCTGATCTTGTGGAGGTGGAGTGTTGTAATTGCGTGGTGCCGGTGGAACGGGATCTTTGGGGTGATTGGGTTGTTTTGGAACGCTTTGGGGTAAAGTGGGGTTCAAAGTATTTGGGAAGTGAACATCTGGAACGTTGAGGGAGAATGATAAGTGGGCCAAATTCTTGACTTGGTCAAGCTCTTCTTGGAATTTCAGCAGCTTCTTCTCTATTGGAGACATACCCTCGTGCAGAACCAGAACACTCTGACATCGATGATCTCAATTTGCTCATCCCTGTTGTCTTTTCTGGTACCGCTGGCATATGCCATTTTAGTTTTACCCTTGCTTTTTCCTTTGGGAGGACTGGGAGGAGGAGTAGGAGGAGGGCCCCTTGATCTGGTGCAATAAGTTGTTGATGCCAGAGTGCACGAACTAACATTTGGGGAAGGGAAATAACTAACAAAAGGTAGTGAAGTTAGTGCATATATAAAGAATATTGTGGTAATTTAAACACGTAATGCGAAAATGTAAAGCGATTCCTAAGTTGGGGAACCTCTTTATGCCCGAGGTAGGCCTAGCGACAAATTAATTCGGAGAACTTAAAATTCTAAATGCCTCATTTTATTGATGTAAAAATGGGCGAATCCAAAAACAATATAAAAATAACAAGCAAGAAATAAAATCACTAATGGCCATCAGCCTTATTACATTGGTAAAGCGGGAAAGAAAATTCTATCTAATTGGGTCCTAGAAGGACCTTCTCCAAGCTTGGCCCTCTTGTCATATTTTAGATCATACTGAGTTTGGGGACTTCGTGCCTCGTTTCCTGCGAACAAATAAGGTAAGGCCCTTACCCCCACCGGACTCAACTATTTAATGTCAATAATTAGCAATGAGCATTTAAGTTCTCCAAATAAATGCACAGAACGTGAATGCGTCCTTTTGGGTTCCAGGGAAACCCAATGGACTTTGGACAAGGCTATCTTAAGGCCATTGTGCGGACAACACGTTAGCCTTGCTAGGTTTGACCATGATGCATGCAACATAAAATAAAGTAAGGTTTCTATTGGGGTTTTAGACTGGTACCCTTGAGCAGACAACTCAAGGGGAAGGCACGGAACTGTCGACGGCACCGCTGATCGACTAGTTTTACCGCAAATACTCCTTTCCGAATTTAGGGGGTAATAATATTGGAATAGCGCAACCACTCATTGTAAGCGTTTCTATAGGATTTGTTTGGACGATTGGAATACGAATGCGGAGTATGATATGCAACAATAAGCATTAAAACAGATAGGCATGTATTTTCACGTTGAGGAAAATGGTAAAGAAAGGAAATACAACAGTTATAATGGAAAACGGTTACAAAGAAAACATGAAGATATGTCATTTACGTTCAGGTGAAATAAATATCTGTAAAAATAAACAACGAACGTTATATACTGGGGAATAAAAAAAAGCATAAGCATTTAGATGCAAATTAAAGGTCCAAATACACAAAGCAAATTATAACGGTATACGCCTAGGGAAGGATCCCCAGCAGAGTCGCCATGCTGTCGCGCCCCCTTTTTTTATCGCACGGGTTAGGTACGGAGAGATCGGGTTTATGAATTTTCGGACAACTCCTTAAAGGAAGAGGTTTAAGGAAGAGTCGCCACCTAACGATTTTCATGGCGCGTTAGGGCACCTAGATTTGAGAACTCATGAACTAGTTCGCGTTACCAGAGATTGGGTAAGGGCTTGAAATTATCCCAAGGGGAAGGTGTTAGGCACCCCTCAAGATCCATAACTGTGGGTCCCAGCCAATATGTTTTGTGAATTTGGACGGTGAGCAAATAACAAGTAAGGTTCATATAAGAGGGGATTTAAAACAAGTTTGAAAAATCTTTAAAGGTTTTTGAGTAACACAGACATTTGAAAGGAATTTTCCTAGGCTTAAAATAATACGGATCACTTCAATGAAATACCCGGTATGTCACACCTCGAGGAGGCGGCTACACGTGGTATTAGCGCACCGGTCATCATATCCATATTCTACCCTTCCCACCCCGTAAGGTTATTTAAAGCGCATGTTGGTGACGAAAGCTTATTGCGTGCCATTACCCGTCCCATCCTATGAGTCCTGGAGGGTGATTAGGACCACTAATCCTACAATGTGAGTGCTAGGCTAGACATCCTAGGTTTAAAGGATAAAATACTAGGCGACAAGTATAACAAGTAAGACTTCACATATGAAGTAACACATAGGGACAAATAAAGGCTCATAGATACCTCCAAAGGTAGACATATAATTGGCACATCTTAAACACACTTAAAGTCTCAATGATAAGAGTTTAAAACATGAATTTTAGGATAAAACAGTAAAAATAGTAAATCAAAAGAATCTAATTTAAAAAAAAAAGAAAAACTTAATGAGGGCAAAGGTTTTGATTGAGATTGAATGATTCGAAAATAACTGATTTGCAGAAATATCGCAATAAGAGATAACGGTACAAACTTAGAAGTGCAGTGTTTTAAAGCTTTCAAGAAAACATAGCGGAAAATCATTTGAGCCCATTTTTGGGAGTAAAGTAGTGATAAGTGACTGGAGCAACAACAAACTTAGGAGTAGACAGTGATTAACGCTTTAGTAGACATAGATAAAAGTTATTAAAGCATGGGTTTGAAATGATTTCTTAAAGATAAGTAAATAAATACAGTGCCTCAACACAAAGTAACTGCTATTAGTGTTCAAAGAAATGTAGTAAAAGAGCAGTAAAATGGTATCAAACATAATGACTTTGAAAGGCATACAAATAAGGATTCCAGATGGCAGAATTTGGAGCAGAATGAAGCATTTTGAAAACCCAGTAGTTTGAAAAATATGATATGACAAGCATTAGTGAAAATCAGTAAGAGGGAACGGATGCACAACTTCAAGTTGTTTAAGACATAGAGCTGGAGTTTTAATAAACTAAATGAGCTTCAGTGAGATAAACGAAAGTAGGAACAACAGGGTTCAAAATGTTTAAAGGAAGTGATAAAACTAGAAGAACATAATCGCTTTGATGTTGATACGTATTAGGCCTAAGGTTTGCCTAAGCTTCGCCTATATTGCCTAATTATATCAAAGGTGAACATGCATATTTAAGTTTGATTTTAAGGGATATACTTGTAGGAAAATGTGTCAAACAAATTGTCCATATTTTACGGGTTATTTGATTAAGGAGGCTAGTTAGACATTTTAACAATTGCAACTCATTGAGTGAAAGATCTTAAGCAACAGGATATCTAATGCACATAGATGTTCCTAAAAAAATATGGTTTCTAAGATGAAAATGCAGTAATGACTTTGTAACGACCCATCCAGTCATTTTGTGTGTTGCGACACCGTTCCCATAAATGACTCTTTCCATAGTGTCTACTCGTGCCTTATGATTTGTGGGGGAAGGTAGTTCGAGATTCAGAAGTGATTTGGCCAGTTCAGGAACACTTGGTTCCTGAAGGCTAGCCTATTTGGCTAATTTTGGTTCCGAGCAGCATTTTTAGCAAACGACCTCGGAATCGAGTGCTGACAGCTCCAGCAGCTCCGAATGATGATTTCGGACTTGAGCGTATGTTCGCCTCGGGTTTCTGATGACCCGGGAGTATTTCGGCACCTGAATTGGAATTCAGGATTTCATAAGATTTAGAATTGGAATTGGACCTCATGATATCATCGTCCGAATGGAATTCCGGAATTGGCAATAGTTCCGTATAGTCATTTATGACTTGTCCGCAAAATTTGGGGTCAGTCCGAGCAGTATAGACCCGTTCGGCGTATTGGTGAGCCATTGAAATTTTCTCAAAATCTTAAGTTTGGAACTAAGGGGTTTTGGAGAGTGATTTCTAGTTTGTATGATGTTTTTAGTGTTCCGAGGGCTCGAGCGAGTCCGTCTTATGATTTGGGACTGGTTGGTGTAATTTGTCGAGGGCTCGGGTGGGCCCAGGGGTCTCCCGGAACCAAGCGGGGTCAAAAAACCAGCAGTTTCATAGCTGGTGGGGATTTTCTGGTGTGACCGCCCCTGCGGTCCATGAGCCGCAGGCGCGAGGCTCGCACCAGCGGAAAATCCCTCGCAGGCGCGGCTCCATCCGCAGAAGCGGCCTTCTTCTCGCTGGCGCGGCTCCGCAGGAGCGGACAAAAATCCGCAGGCGCGACCTCCCCAGGGCCCAGGCCAAATTGCAGGCGCGACCCTTTTTCTGCAGGTGCGAGTCCGCACTTGCGAACCAAGGGCCGCAGGGGCAGAAACTGCTGGGCAGTTCTATAAAAGGCCCATTACGTGAATTTTCTTCCCAAACACATTATTTCCTCCATTGTTGCACACCCCAAGAGCTCCAAACCAGTGATTTCGGCCTAAATAACCCAGGTAAGTGATTCTTTGGCTTCCCGCATGTTTATAACTTTGATTCTTGAGGAATTCCACTTTCATAAATAGAGAAAATTCATAAGAAAGGTTGGGAAAAGTAAAGAGGGTTGGGAAAATTCAAAATCTGATTTTTGAGCCATTATAGGATGATTAATTGAGTTAATCTTGATCCTTAGGCGACGCATAGCGCATTGCTTCAAGAATCGTAATTTTCCAGACGCTGAGGCTCGGAGTTGAATATAACGACCCATCCGGTCGTTTTGTGTGTTGCGACTCTGTTCCCGTAAATGACTCTTTCCATAGCGGTTACTCGTGCCTTATGATTTGTGGGGGCGGGTAGTTCGAGATTCAGAAGTGATTTGGCCAGTTCAGGAACACTTGGTTCCTTAAGGCTAGCCTATTTGGTTAATTTTTGTTTCGAGAAGCATTTTGAGCAAGCAACCTAAGAATTGAGTGCTGACAGCTCCAGTAGCTCCGGATGATTATTTCGGACTTGAGCGTATGTTCCCCTTGGGTTTCTGATGACCCGGGAGTATTTCGGCACCTGAATTGGAATTTAGGATTTCATAAGATTTAGAATTCGATCTGGAATTGGACCTCATGATATAATGGCCCGAATGGAATTCCGGAACTGGCAGTAGTTCCGTATAGTTATTTATGACTTGTCCGCAAAATTTGGGGTCATTCCGAGAAGTATAGACCCGTTCGGCGTATTGGTGAGCCATTGAAATTTTCTTGAAATCTTAAGTTTAGAACTAATGGGTTTTGGAGAGTGATTTCTAGTTTGGATGATGTTTTTAATGTTCCGAGGGCTCGAGTGAATCCGTCTTATGATTTGGGACTGGTTGGTGTAATTTGTCGAGGGCTCGGGTGGGCCCAGGGGTCTCCCGGACCCCAAGCGGGGTAAAAAAACCAGCAATTTCATAGCTGGTGGGGATTTTCTGGTGTGACTGCCCCTGCGGTCCATGAGCCGCAGGCGCGAGGCTCGCACCAGCGGAAAACCCCTCGCAGGCGCGGCTCCAGCCGCAGGAGCGGCCTTCCTCTCGCTGGCGCGGCTCCGCACAGACAAAAATCCGCAGGCGCGACCTCCCCAGGGCTCAGGCCAAATCGCAGGCGCGACCCTTTTTCCGCAGGTGCGAGTCCACACTTGCGAACCAAGGGCCGCAGGGGCGGAAACTGCTGGGCAGTTCTATAAAAGGCCCATTTCATTAATTTTCTTCCCAAACACATTGTTTCCTCCATTGTTGCACACCCCAAGAGCTCCAGAGCAGTGATTTCAGCCTAAATAACCCGGGTAAGTAATTCTTTGGCTTCCCGCATGTTTATAACTTTGATTCTTGAGGAATTCCACTTTCATAAATCAAGAAAATTCATAAGAAAGGTTGGGAAAAATAGAGGGATTTGGCAAAATTCAAAATCTGATTTTTGAGCCATTATAGGATGATTAATTGAGTTATTCTCTATCCTTAGGCGACGCATAGCGCATTGCTTCAAGAATCGTAATTTTCCAGACGCCGAGGCTCGGAGTTGAATATTCCAAGTACGTCAAGAATGTGTTTTAAGGGAAATCTTTGATAAATCCTCCTCGATTCCTCCTAAATTGATATAATTATGTGTTTTTTGCTAGTTGGAGCCATCGAAAGTAATTCGGAGGATTCGTGCGTCTTGTTGATTGGTCCGTTGATCGGAGGAGTACTTCTCCAGGTGAGTCTCCATTCCAAACTTTGTAAGGGGGAAACGTCCCTTAGGCTCCTTGTTGCTAATTGTGATTGTTGAGGGGGCTGCGTACGTACCACGTGACGAGAGTCCGTACGTGGCATCTATACTGTATGTTGGGTAGCCGAAGGATCCACGAGCATGTTCTAGCTATTTGTTTGATATTATCTGACGCTTTGTACCAGTTATTTGCCGATATATGATGAAATGGCTATGCTAGCTTTTAGTTAAATGTACATATTATATAGATAAGAATTATGAATTTCATCAATTGATTAATTGTGTTACTCTTGATATAATAGATAAAGAAAACGGAGTAAATGAGATAAATCTTGATCCTCAGCTATTGAGAAAAAATGAAGGTGATTGTAAATCCTTCCTATACTTGAATTGTTCCACCATGGTGATATTATGAGAAAAGAGGATAATATGATATAAAATCCTAACTTTGACTATCAAGATAGATGCGAATATCCGATCCCGTTGAGCGTTGATGAAACGATACCATGGTGTCTACATATACATATACATATATATATTCATGCATTCATGGCCCCCGAGTCATAGGTATGATTCGTGATCGGGGAGAACTTATATTTTCATCAGCTCCTGAGTCACAGATTTGATTCGTGATCAGGGAGGAATTACACTTATTTTCATCAGCCCCTGAGTCACAGGTTTGATTCGTGATCAGGGAAGAACTATACTACTATTTTTATCGGCCCCTGAGTCATAGGTATGATTCGTGATCGGGGAGGGTTTTACTTTACATCATTGGCCCCGAGTCACAGGTATGATTCATGATCGGGAGAGTATATATATATTTATGTCATTTGCCCTCGAGTCGCAGGTATGATTCACGATCAGGGAGAGATATTGGCCCACGAGTCGCATGTATGAATCGCGAGCGTGGAGGTATCGAGTCAA
>ML279699.1:18412-34388 GCA_005239495.1 Nicotiana undulata
CTCACTCCTCCGATACTATCCAGCGTGCTGAAATAACATAGAACACTCCAACGATCTTCCTTCCTCTTAGAGATTATACTGCAGAAGCTCGATTCATAATTATACTATTTCCTGAAACCCTTAAACACCGCATTATCTAACTTTGGAATTCATTACGACCACTACTGAGAGTCACCCACTCTGACTGGCCCCGAATACAATCAACCCCAAGGTTCTCCTAGCACATGAACACCCTTTCAACGGAGCACGTGACTGAGTCGCTACCCTTACAGCTTGCCTATGCCTTAAGCACGAATTCTTAATCTTCCAAAGCCTAACCCTGGTCCAATAGGACCAACTTCGCACACATTTATCGAATGTCATGCTCAATTACCGCTTTACTCCTTTCCCTTAGCTGTAACAACTTTCCAATATGCCAACAATCCGCAACTCCATGAGGACACAACCCCACAACCCAAGTGCAGGTGGTGGGTCTCCCCCACTTTAGTTAACCTCATTCCGTTAAGCACTACCCGACTTCCTTTCCTTACTACTGGCCTTTTAGAAATGGAACCACCACTTATCACTTTTCACATATCTTTCTTCATCGCGTGCTTCTCAATTGCGTCCTCAATTCAACATCCTTCTATGTAGCTCATTGAACCACCAGATCACCACAACTTCAAACTCCCCGAAGATCATCTTTCTCGAGGTGCCTTCATTAGAGGTAACTGTTCAATTCTGAACCACTACACACCACGATCTCTGACAACCGCTTCTCCAACACAGCTTCACAGCACTCTAACCCCATGCAGCCGAACAACTATAACACCAACGAATGTAACATATCCTATTCGATCAAACAACGATACCACAACACATGTGAATACTCCACCTTGCTCGATAACACCAAGCTTCATTACTTTTATCACCCAAAACCTGACCATTTATAGTTCAATCGCCTTTCCTCCGCTGGAACTAAAATGCTGAAATCTCGAAATCACACTCTGGGGAGACCTCCCTTCAAGTCATTCATCACCCCAACACATGGGCAAGAATTCCACCACCATATCGACACCGCGTGATAACAAATCGTAAGTTTCATAACCACCTAAGCATAACCTTAAGGATCTCCGAAACACAGCTACTGAGCTGAAATGACATAATATTCTTCCGCAGGGCAACGATGATAGCCCCAATCAACTACGTCGGGAGAAATACCGCACCACATCCTTAGTATTATTAAAATTCCTCAAACCCTCGATTCATAACAAGCGCTTCGCGACGTGTAATATTTAGAATAAGCATAGGCATAAGCCTTAAAGGAATCAAATCGCACAATGAGGAATCAAGAAGGGAAGTACTCCTACAACCTTGTAGCCTCTCGAAGATAAGTACAGCCATCTCCGTACCGATCTGCAAGACTCTACTAGACTTGCTCATGACTCATGAAACCTAAGGGAACTTAGAGCTGTGATACCACGTTGTCACGACCCAAAACCTATGGGTTGTGATGGCGCCAGACACCACTGTCAGGCAAGCCGACCCCTTAATCAATTGGAACACTTTCCTGTTTAACATTTTAGAATCGAAGCCTCTTCTTGCATTTCCATAATTAAATAAATAAATTTCGTAATTTAAACACGGCATCAAACAAGCTTAATACAAAAAAAGAAATGCCAAGACATCCCCAGAACCCGGTGCACAAGTCCATGAATAATTTCTAAGAATTTATACAATTATACAACGCTTGTCCGAAAAAAAAAACAAATTGGACAAAGGCAATAAATATAAAATGTAAGTACATAGAAGGGAGACTCCGGCAGTTGTGGAACGCCTCTGGATGAATGCAGCCCGTATAAGTCCCCAAATCGATCACTGTACTATAAAGGTACCTGTGCAACAAAATGCACAGAAAGTGTAGTATGAGTACATATACATATATGTACCTAGTGAGTATCCCGTCTAAACTCGAAAGAGTAGTGACGAGAGGTCGACTAGATACTCACTAAGGTCCAGCAATGTAGTGTAAAAAGAGATATGGCTAAAGCAGTGGGCATGTGAAGCAGAAATCAACAAGTACATAAGTAAATAATGTAATCCAAGTAACAACTGAAAATGAACTGCAAGTGCCAAACCCTCCGTTTACACAATACCTGTCAATCCCACTATAAGTGACTCAGACTCGAGTGATAATACAAAACCAGGACAAGACAACCGGCCGGAGTCATAAGGGTGGTCATAAGGACTGAGGTCATAAGCTAACCCACGATCGCGAATCATACCTGCGACTCGCGTGCTGACTCAATAGTAATAAGCTGACCCACGATCGTGCATCCAGTCTGCGACTCGTGTGCTGACTCGATAATGATAATATACCCACGATCGCGCATCATGCCTGCGACTCGTGTGCTGACTCGATAAGGATAAGCTACCCACGATCGCGAATCATACCTGCGACTCGTGTGTTGACTTGATAATGATAAGCTACCCACGATCGCGAATCATACTTGCGACTCGTGTGCTGACTCGATAACAATAAGCTACGCAAGATCGCGAATCATACCTGCGACTCGTGTGCTATCTCGATAATGATAAGTTACCCACGATCGCGCATAATGGCTGCGACTCGTGTGCTGACTCGATAATGATAAGCTACCCATGATCGCGAATCATACCTGTGACTCGTGTGCTTACTCGATAATGACAAGCTACCAACGATCGCGAATCATACCTGCGACTCATGTGCTGAATCGATAATGATAAGCTACCCACGATCGAGAATCATACATGCGACTCGTGTGCTGACTCTATAATGATAAGATGTCCACGATCGCGCATCATGCCTGCGACTCGTGTGCTGACTCGATAATGATAAACTACGCATGATCGCAAATCATACATGCAACTCGTGTGCTGAATCAATAATGATAAGCTACCCACGATCGCAAATCATACTTACGACTCGTGTGCTGACTCGATAATAATAAGATACCCACGATCGCGAATCATACCTGCGGCTGGTGTGCTGACTCGATAATGATAAGCTACCCACGATCGCGCATAATGCCTGCGACTCGTGTGATGACTCTATAATGATAAGCTACGCACGATCGCGAATCATACATGCGACTCGTGTGCTGACTCGATAATGATAAGCTACCCACGATCGCGAATCATACCTGCGACTCATGTGCTGACTCGATAATGATAAGCTACCTACGATCGCGAATCATACCTGCGACTCGTGTGCTGACTCCATAATGGTAAGATACCCACGATCGCGCATCATGCCTGCGACTTGTGTGTTGACTCGATAATGATATGCTACCCACGATCGCGAATCATACCTGTGACTCGTGTGCTGACTCGATAATAAGTGCATATTCATATAGGTTTATATGTGTACCGACTCAACAATGAACCAAACAGGACCGTGCCAATACCACTGTAGCCAACTGGGATTGAAATCATAATTTTTCACCTTTCCATGTCATCTCAACAACAATCACAACTTACAATACATACAAGGTACAAATAAGGCACATAGAGGCATGCTCGTGAGTCCGAAAGCTACCCGACATAGCAATATAGTCGCCACGTAAGGACTCTCATCACTTGGTACGTACGCGGCTCCCACAACATGTATACATAACAAATAAGGAACCTATGGGGACATTTCCCCCTTACGAGGTTGGAAAGGAGGTCACCTCGCTCCAAAGTTCCATAACCGACTTCTAAGCCCTTTCGACGACTCCAATGGATGCACAACGCCCCCAAACTAACCAAACAATGACAAACCAATGAAAATATACTCTAATATTTACTAAAAATTCAGATTATATAATTTCCCAACTCCGCTCAAGGAATTGACCAAAATGTCCTCGGGGCCACGTTCCTGGATTCCAAAATTTCTTGAAGAAAATCTCTACCCGAAGCTTTACTAATTCAATTACACAATTTACTCCAAAGTTTATGCTCAATTCGTGGAAAAAATCACATTTACCCAAATTCTAGGTTTCTCCCAAAATCCCAATTTTTTCATAATTTTTTCATGTTTAATCTCATGTATAAATCTTGAATTAACTTGGAAATGAGAAGGGACCACTTACATCTTGATGCTTGATGAAAATCACCCTTTGAAATCCTCTAAAATTGCCCCAACCAAGTGAAGAGATGAAGAAAAATGAGCTAAACCCTCTAAGATATCAGTTTGCCCAGGCCATTTTCGCACTTGCAGTCCAATACCCGCACCTGCGATTCCGCAGGTGCGACCAAAACCCTGCACCTGCGGCTCTCCTTAGCTCGAGCCAAGTCCGCACCTGCGACCTCGCAGGTGCGGAAATACCATCGCACCTGCGCTCCCAGACGGACCCCCAAATTCTTTGCACCTGCGGCGTCCAAGCCGCACCTGCAAAAATTCCATCGCAGGTGCGGTCGCACCAGATGACAGCAAGTTCAACTCTTTTCAAACTTCAACTTTCGATCAGTTAACCACCCGGGATCCACCCGAGGCACCCCGGATCCCGTCCAATTACACCAACCTATCCAAAAACATAACACAGACTTGCTCGAAGCCTCAAAATACATCAAACAACATCGAAACGACGAATCTCTCTCTAATCCAAATCTTTAAGACTTAAGAAATTTCAACTTCCACATCCGATGTCGAACCCTGTCAAATCACGTCTGATTGATCCATAATTTTGCACACAAGTCATATTCGACATTACAGACCCGCTCCAACTTTTGAAATCGCATTCCGACCCCGGTATCAAAATTTCCACTTCCGGTCGAATTTCTCAAAAACCTTCAAATTTCTATCTTTAGCCAAATAACTTCAAAATAACCTACGGACATTCGAATTCACTTCCGATCACGCTCCCAACTCCAGAATCACCATACGAAGCTATTACAAGACTCGGAACCCCGAACGGACATCTATAACACTGTGATGCCTTACAACCCAAATTATGAAATCCTTCTAAAATGCTATCTTCCATAAGATACGCCGAAACACTCCCGGGTTATCCAAAACCCGATCCGGACATACGCCCAAGTCCAAAATCATCATACGAACCTGCTGGAACCTTCGGATCCCAATTCCGAGGTCGTTTACTCAAAATTCTAGTCTTACTTAATTTCTCAAACTTAAGACTCCTCAAAATGAGAATTTTCCTTTCAATTTAACTCCGAACCTCCTTAATTTCAACTCTGACCATACATACAAGTCATTATACCCGAAATGAAGTTTATCATGACTTCCAACTGCTGAACGACACTCTAGAGCTCATAACGACCGGTCGGATCATTACATTTTGAAGATTGGAATGACGAAGGCATTTTATTCTTCTATCTAAACACTTTACCCTTTGTTAACCCTTTGAGACTTATATATTTTCTTTCATACCCCTCTTATGGAATCAGTAGCAAAGTTCTAAAATAGGGACACAAAAGATAAATAAAGAAGGAAAAGAGCAAAAGATAAGAGAAAAAGAGAAAGAAAAGAATGAAAAAGAGTGAAAAAAAGAAAGAAGAAGAAGAAAAAAAGAAGAAAGAAAAGAAAAAAAAGAGAAAGAAGAGAAAAAGAGAAAAATAACAACAACAAATCCATTTCTATGACATGAACTACGTTCCACCTGATTTCTTTTAATGATACGTAAGGAGCCTCACGGTTCGGTCCCATCCAAATAAAAATTCAAAAGCCCCCAAGCAAAGAAATTGGGGTAGAAGTTGTGGCTATATAAAAGATCTGATTCCAAAAGTTGTAATTTTGAACCCACTCAATTTGTTTTGAGCCTTTATCCTTTGTTTCTAACCTTATCCAAAAGCCCCAATTACGAGCCAAAGGAAGACCTTCCGACCATTATTTGATAGTGCCAAGTCAAGCGAGACAGAGGTATGATTCACACCAGGGGCAACACTCCGTGACGCACAAAGGAAACAAATATATGAGAGAGTCTTATTGGTGAAAACCCTCACGGGCACCCTAGGACGATTGAAAGATGAGAGAAGTAAAAATGAGAGAGTCTTATTGGTGAAAACCTTCACGGGCACCGTAAGGCGACAATGAGTTGAGAGATGAACAAATGAGAGAGGTCTGTTGGTAAAAACCCTTCAGGGCACCGCAAACCGAACAAGGTTAGTGACTTGGCGAAGAGATTGGGTTATGGAGATCCTGGGCATTAAGGTATGACAACTGAAAGTTGATTGGTTGAACAGGATGGGCTGATTAATCCGAAAAACATGTCATGATCATTGGTGCCAGCGGCCTCACTCAGATAAGTCTCTTCTCATTTTTCTCCCACTAACAGTCATCCTATTTTAAATTTTCTTCTTTATTCCTAATTCTCAAAGTCATTGCATTTCATTTCTTTTGGGTTTATTTCTCTAAGGCTTTACCAATTTCAGCCTTGTTTAAGCAATTAAAGAAGGATTTCAAAGCTTACTACCAACTTCCGAAATTGCCCAAAGCAAAGTGCGGCCAAAACATACCAGAAATAGCACAATGAAAAAATGGAAAATAAGGTGTTAGTGAACGTTCAAGTGGTCGAGTGGTTTGTGAATGTTGTGGAAGATGCAGAGGTTCAAATGGGAAGGACAGAAATGTAAAACAGCGGTTTGAGTGTAGGTCATTCGGGTCTTTCAGGGCCCTGTAGTTGAGATTCAGTCAGAAAGTCAAACAAATTCTCGGCCAGTTCAAAGCAGCCAGTTAGAACAAAGCACGATAGCGGGAAGGCCATCTTCAGTAAGAATGCCACAAACTAACCACCACATTTTTCAAACTGATAAAGTTTGCTTTGATTAAAACAGGGGCATGAAATCTCGTTTGTTCCGGAGGAACCCTCCGTAAGGAATGCATGTACCGGACAGGTTCGACCGTGAATTCTCAGGACCCGCCTGGATAATGGGATTTAATTTGAAGTTCTCAGGACCCTCCTGAACAATGGGACTTAGTTAAAATTCAAAACATCCACGAGTAACAAGATCTAGCATAAGCTCTACTTTGAGGAAATATAGTTGGCTTTAAAGTTTTCATTCTTAAGATGAGATTCAATTTGAAATTTTCAGGACCCTCATGGATAATGGGATTTAGTTTAAATTCTTAGAGATTTTAGGTAACATGATTCGATTAACATTCACAGGTGAGCCCATATACCAAACTGGGGCAGAAAAGTTTCTTTGTTTGTCTGTTTGTTGTAATCAGGCGCCGACCTGGAGAACAAGGGAATACGGTTTCAAGTTGTGGAAATCAACCGCCCACATGGAGAAAAAGGGAATACAGTTCGAGTTTTGGAAATCAGGAGCCCACCTGGAGAACAAGGGAATACAATCCAAGTAGTGGCAATCAGGCGTCCACCTGGAGAACAACGGAATACAATTCAGGTTTTGGTAATCAGGCGCCCACCTGGAGAACAAGGGAATATAATTCGAGTTTTGGAAATCAGGCACCCACCTGGAGAATAAGGGAATACAATCCAAGTTTTGGAAATCAGGCGCCCACCTGGAGAACAAGGGAATACATTTCGAGTTTTGGCAATCAGGCGCCCACCTGGAGAACAAGGGAATGCAATTAAAGTTTTGGCAATTAGACGCCCACCTGGAGAACAAGGGAATACAATCCAAGTTTTGGGAATCAGGCGCCCACCTAGAGAACAAGGGAATACCGTTAAAGTTTTGGCAATCAGGTGCCCACCTGGAGAACAAGGGAATACAATTCAAGTTTTTGGTAATTAGGCGCCCACCTGGAGAACAAGGGAATACAATTCAAGTTTTTCGCCATCAAGAGCCCGCCTGAAGAACAGGTTTATAATTTCAAGTTAGAGAGGCATGATGAGAATCTCTCCTGAAGAACATGGTCAACTTTCAATTTCGAAGTTCAAGAAGCATCAGGAGAATCCCGCCTGAAGAACAGGGTCAACCTTCCGTTTATAAGTTCAAGACGGAGAGGCATCAGGAGCCCGCCTGAAAAACAGGATCAACATTCGGTTTTCAAGTTCAAGTTAGATAAGCATTAGGAGAATCCCGCTTGAAGAACAGGGTCAAGTTTCAGTTTCAAGTTTAAGTCAGAAGCAGCAAGGACCCGCCTGAAGAATAGGGTCAGCCTCCACTCTTTAAGTCAAATCAGAAGTAGCACGAGCCGCCTAAAAGACAAGGTTTGTGAGCTTAAGTCTACTCCAAGTTCAAGTTTATTACAAGTACAGTAAGCAGGGTGCCCACCTGAGGAATAAGGTCAACTTCTAGTTTTCTTCAAATTCAAGCCAGCAGGATGCCCACCTGAAGAATAGGGTGAATTTTAGGTTTCGTGTTGAACTATCAAGTAGAAATTCAAGGAAGATTCGATACAAGAAGTAGATAGGATCTTGTATTTTTATTTATTTTTCTATAATTTTTCCTTTTATCTTTGATGTAACGGCAGGAACCGCGGAACAGAACCTCGACGGCACTTCACTCGACACTCCACCTTGGTATCCTCCTCCGTCATTCTTCCTACCTATGAACTAGGCCTGATTCCTTGATAGCAAAGGATATGTAGGCATCTCAGATACCAGGGCTCGGTCACATTCTCCTTTCTTTTAATATTAGGTCTTTCTAAATAAGGGTCAGGTCAAAAAACCTGTCTAGTCATTCTTTGTCTGAAAACTCTTCGTGTTTCCAATCAAAGAGGGGCAGCTGTAGTCATGTAATTTTTGACCCTTGCCCAAATTTTATACATTTTAGCGTTTAAATATTTAGTTTAGACGTAATATTATTATTTTAACTAGGAGTTAAATGACCACTTTTTAAAGATAAATTTGGCCAAAAATTTAGCCAATTCGGACCTAGCCCATTAACCCCTTGGCCCAAATAACCCGTTAGCCCATACCCACTACCCTAAATACTAACCCTATAAGACCTTCTTCGGACACACCCGCACATCTACACCCTAAAACCTTACAACCATTAGAGATAACACAGACCTACCCCTCCTGCCGCCGCCAGCGACCCCCACCCCTTCAACACCCAACAACCACCCTTCTTCATCCCTTCGCCATACCAGCAGCCCCTTCACGCCACAGACACCCCTCCTTCAGTTCCTTTACGACCTTTTCTTCTTCTTCACCATCATTTCACACACACAAAATCAACCGTACCCCTTGTCTCTCTGCGAAAAACGTCAGAATCTGGCGAATAATTAGCCACCAGTCTTAGATCTCAAATTGGTTCGAGGTTACGTAAAGAAAATGGGATTTCCTTGGAGCAGGAGAAAACTAAAAGAGTCCGTCGGCTCTTTTAGTTTTAGAAGGTTTCAATGAGAGATCTGAGTGTTGGCAAAGCTTGAAGTTGAGTTCTCATTAGGTTCGACGATTGAGGTTAGACAGAGGTTACCATCTCCCGTCGAGTTCCGTTCGGGTTCACGTTCGAGTTATCCGGTTAAAGGTTGAGGTCGTTAGTCGTAGTTCCGGTCAGAAATATCGTCTTCATTTCATAGGGACATGTACTGCCGATCTATTCATTTAAAGCTTTGTTGATAATCAAATACTTACAAAATCATTGAGGTTCAGTTCTTATTTCTCATCTATTAATCTGATAATTTCACCATAGTATTGTTTGGTTTGTATTGATTTGTTGGTATTTGTTAGAATTTAATTTTTTGTGTGTTTCTTTTGCCTTGTTAAAATAGCTCGTTAGCTTTTGTGTTATTTTATGATTGGTTGGAAGATGGAGGATCTGATCTGATGAAATTTATTGATGAATCGATTGGTTTGAATGGTTCTTGGTTATTTTATTATGGTAGTTGTTTATTTTTTTTTTAACAGTGGAATTTTCACTGTTGCAATCTTAGTCCATGTGGGTTATTTGTTTGTTATATTTCGTGAACTTGCAGAGCTGATTCTCTAGCACAAACCAATCCCAAATTAGTTTAGGAAATAAATCAAATATGGTAGCTTGCTTTAGACGCGACCAATAATAAATTATCGTGACTATGGGTACGGTTCCCGTGGCGTTTTCACGATATGTAAATCCCATTTGGGTGTGCATTTCATGTGACCCGACTATAACTTCAAACAATAATAAAAATTAACATATTGTGAATTGCGGGTGCATTTCATGTAGCGCAATTCCCAATGTGTATAATACTGTAAGTCACAGTTCGGGTGTGCATTTTATGTGACCCGGCCATAAATTTTTTTTAATATTAAAAAATAAATATGTCATAAATCGCGGGTGCATTTTATGTGGTGCGGTTTGCAACGTATACCAAAACGACAAGTGTACGACATCGTGATTTGTTTCAAAATAATTTCATAAATAACTAAAAGCGTCTAGAAGTTAAAAATGCACAATAGGTTTAGATATGTAATAAATCAGATAATTAGGCCAATTATTAATAGTTGAGCGACCGTGCTAAAACCACAGAACCCGGGAAATGCCTAACACCTTCTCCCGGGTTAACATAATTTCTTACCCGGATTTCTGTGTTTCGCTGACTGTAAAACAAAGTCAAACTTCCTAGATTTGGGATTTTAATAAAATGGTGACTTGGGACACCATAAATTATCCCAAGTGACGACTCTGAATTTGATTAAATAATCCTGTTTCGATCATTGTCACTTTAATTGGAAAAACTCCCTTATGCCCCAATCGGGAAAAAGGAGGTGTGACAGCTCTGGCGACTCTATTGGGGATCAGAACCCAGAATCTCTAGTTCAGGGTTCAGAATTCGAGCATAGAATAGATGTTATGGTTGGCTTTCATGATTGTCTGATTGTTTTTACGTGTTTGAGTCTAATGTGCTAAATGTTGCTTTTTACTGCTCTGATATTATCTGAATTGTATATAAACTACCACAAAATCCCTAGTCTTTATCTTTGCTACTCCCCGAGCCACTTTTCGAGCCTTCGTCCAAAGTTGTCGGAGTTGCCGACTCCTCTTCTAGGGTCTTCGCTTCTTCGATCTCGGCAGAGAGATCAAAGCCCTTGGAGTGCGCTTCCTCAAAGGCCTTCCTCCGAGCCTCTAATCGAGCATGAGCAAGGGCGCGAGCCTGTTTGATCTTGGATCCTTCATATATCTCCCTGGCTCGAGTATTTGCCACAACAACATCTTGCCGATACGAGAATATGAGGGAATCGGCTCCAGACTTGGCCGTGGATAACACGAAAGCCGACTCGGCATGAAGCGCCTTAAATTTGTGAGCCTCCTCTTGAGCTCCTAGAAGAAGACTCTGAGTCGAGGCCAGCTCCTCCAGAAGAGTATCCCTCTTCGAGGCCACTCTATCCTTTTGCTGCTTTAGCTCAAGGATCTCAGCATCTTTGGCCGCAACCTCTTCCTGAAGCTGGCCTGCTAGGGCATCCTTTTGTTAAATCTGAAAATTCTGAGTTAAGGTAATAAACACCAAAGTTATAAAAACAAAGGGCAAGCTCGTGAATACCAAACTACCTTCTCGATAAAGTTTGTCCGATCCTGGAGCGCCTTCTCTTATCTTGCCCGAAGGTCAATCAATTCCTCTTCCTTTCGGACATATGGAGTCTTCAGCTCATTCGACTCCGACGTGAGCTTTTCAAACTCCTCCTCACGATGAGCCAGCTCATCTCGTAAATTGGAGAAAGCCTGGTCACACAACCTCGTGACCTACAACGCAAAGGAAAGAAGTTAGAAAGACAAGGTTCAAAACTCAATGCACAAAGGTTGTGTACACAAATCACATGTTTTTGGAGTCTCTCAGCCTCCTCGATAATAACGGGGGCATCGATATCAACATCCTCCTCAAACCCGGCAAAGTAGTCTATAAATAAATCATCCTCTCCCTGGGATGCCCCCACATCGGGAGTCTCCCTCTTCTAGGCATCCCGTATTTGCCCCGGAGATAACGACATGCCTGATTGAAGGTCATCTATGGCATCTACCTCTATCGGGGCTTCTTCTCGCCCCCGAAGGATCTCAGAAATGGAACCCCCGAATGCGCCAACCAAGTGCTCATCGACATAAGTAGTATCCTGTTCAATGGTTGGCTCGGGGACTGCACCCAAACCCTCTTCGAGGGTCTCCTCAATACGAGGTGGGTCTGCATCGGCCACCTCCGATAGAGACGAGGGTTGTACAACCTAATCAGATGGTCGTGGGTGAAAGGAATTCCCTCGACCATATTAGAGAAATATCTAATCAAATAGACAATTCTCCAGAAAGAAGGATAAATTTGACCAAGCGTCACTCGATATTGACGGCAAAAAGCGAGGATCACCGGGTCTATCGATGGAGAATAAGAATATACAGGTCCCAAGGTAAAAGGATACGTATATACGATAAGGAAACCAGCTTTATGTGTAATTATACTTTCTTCCGGTTAAGCGATCTCCACTTGCACCGCCTCCCACCCAGCAGCAATCTATTTTTACTTTCTTTATGTCGGTTACTAAACTAATGTACCGAGACATATGCTCACATCGATCCGGTACCGAAGGAGGCTTATCAACCTTGAGATCGGAGGATGTCTCGAAGGGCCCAGGAATACACTCCTCAATACTAGGAGGTATTTTTGTTTTGTTCTTAGTCAGGCGTGACGTAGAATGCGCTTCCTCTTTTTGAGGTAATGTCTTAGAAATTTTGGCCGTGGTTATAACAAAGTTTCAAAGTAAGCTGATAGAAAAGTGAACATAGAAGAATGATGAAGACTGGAAACTGTTAGCGAAGACTTGAAGGTTTGAAGGTGTTGTAAAAGTTTAAAAGATGGGGAATTGAAGTATTTATAGGAATCATCTAAGCATGTTGGAGGAGTGGAAAAGTCGACCAATAGCGGTTCGTGGGTTTTTTGAGAACCGTGTTGACAGAGACCTCTGTACGGACTTTCTGTCACATCATTTAATGATCTCACGAGGATGGCGTCATAATGAGGATATCGAAGGGGTAATAATTTAAGACCGTTTCTTATCATTTCATTCTAAGAAAAGCGGGGACTATCTATATACGGCCAAACTCGGAGAGTCCAATTTTGAGGCCACTATGGCATTCCGCGCCCGTGCTCGAAAAGCTCGGAGCAGAGATCGAAGCTTGACCCCGAGGTGCATCCTTCGAGGGATCATATCAAAGGTTTCTTGTGCTCGACCTCGGGGCAGTACAAATCGATGACCGTCATGGAAAGGCGGGAAATTCCCAAGGACACGTGGTTAGAGCTGACCAAGTCTACAAGAATTGTACAAGTCCGTACTGAGCCACTAAATAGTTGTACCAATAGCATTACCTTGTCATAATTATACATGTACAATGTTGGGATTCCCCCCTCTTATAAAGGGGACCCTTGTAATTTTGTAACACACATGAATATTCAATACAATAAAACATTCTCTGCTTTCTTGCCCAAACGTGCTCAACAATTGTTCCACTAATTTATTGATTGCCATTTATTGTGTTTATTATTTGTTCTTCATTTATTGCTCATTATTCACCATAAAGGGCTATCCTCGAGGCCCCTAATATCACTGTATCTTCATCGATCGATCGTTATTGTTCACTATAACCTGACCTCGAGGTCCCACTTCCAGCGAACACGAGGCCCCACCTTGTAACAATCTTGGTTTGCATATCTCATTCTCTTTACTTACTCTTAAGATCTATTGCCTAACAACTAGTATTAAAATAAATCACATATTTTTAGAACCACAAAATCATATATAATTGTTATTACCATTTTCAAGGTAAACAATTTTACTTGGTCCCACCTAGATATGACAGGGATCCCGCTGGAGATCACTACACATCGACTGAGCTTGGACCTGAAGTTCCGCCCAGTGAAACAAAAGAGGAAACCACAGTCCGAGGTAAAACATGCATTCATCAAGGAAGAGGTAACTAAACTTCACAAGATAGGATCCATTCGGAAGTAAAATATCTGAGTGGTTAGCAAACATAGTTGTAGTCCCTAAAAAGGGAAATTAACTTAGGATGTGCGTAGACAATAAATATTTAAACAAAGCACGTCCTAAAGACTCTTTTCCTCTGCTGAATATCGATCGCATGATCGATGCCACGACCGGCCATCAGATCTTTATTTTCCTCGATGCCTACTCTAGGTATAATCAAATACAAATGAACCCAGAGGATCAGGATAAGACTTCGTTCATCATTAAGTACGGCACCTGTTGCTATAATGTAATGCCGTTTGGACTAAAAAATGTTGGTGCCACTTATCAACGCTTAGTAAATAGAATGTTCGAAGAAAAAATAGGTAAATCAATGGAGGTTTATTTTGATGATATGCTAGTTAAGTCCCTGTGAGCAGAGGACCATTTGACACATTTGCAGGATATCTTCGATATACTAAGGAGATGCAACATGAAGCTCAACCCGGAGAAGTGTGCATTCGGGGTTGGCTCGGGGAAGTTCCTCAGCTTTATGGTGTCAAATCAAGGGATCGATATCAACCCCGATAAAATTAAGTCAATCGAAGACATCACATCGTGGACAGCGTTAAGGACGTACAAAGATTAACATGGCGGATTGCCGCCTTAGGCCGATTCATCTCGAGATCTTCAGATAGAAGTCACGGTTCTTCTCACTGCTCAAAAGAAGAACAATTTTGATTGGACCCTGGAATGCCAACAAGCATTGGAAGAATTAAAGCGCTACCTCTCGATCCTGCCACTGCTTCATACTCCAAAAGCGGACGATCAACTCTACTTGTACTTAGCAGTCTCGGAAACCGCGGTAAGTGAGGTCCTTGTTCGAGAGGAGAAAGGTACGCAATTTCCTATTTAATACGTTAGTCGAACTTTAGGTGAAGCCGAGACCCGGTACCCACACTTAGAAAAATTGGCACTTGCCCTAGTAAGCGCCTCTAGGAAATTGAAACCATATTTTCAGTGTTACCCAATTTGTGTGGTGACCACTGATCCTCTTTGCAATGTTTTGCATAAGCCCGAACTCTTGGGCCGATTGGCCAAATGGGCCATTGAGATCAGTGGGTATGATACCGAGCATCAACTCCCAATGACCATCAAATCTCAAATCTTGGCAAACATCGTGGCCGACTTTACGCCAGCCCTCGTACCCGAGGTCGAAAAGGAACTTTTATTAAAATTGGGTACATCATTTAGGGTATGGACCTTTTTCACAGACGGTGCTTAGAAAGTGAAGGGGTCCGGGCTAGGCATCGTTTTGAAGCCGCCCACGGGCAACACAATTAGACAATATCAAAACTTCTAAGTTGACTAACAATGAGGCCGAGTATGAGGCCATGATTGCAGGTCTCGAGCTAGATAAGAGTTTGGGGGCAGAGGTACTTGGAAAAACACGGAACCTTCTATCACGCCTTGAAACTAGGAGGCAAGACCGGCACCCGTTGCCTCACCTATCCTTGCGTACCAACTTGCGACTAAGAAACTCTGAACATATAATGTCATACTTTGGCCATGAGCCACATTGCAAGACAATTGGGAATGCTGACTAAACATCAATATAAAGCTGGGTCGAAAAGGCCGTCATAACTACTACGGCTGGCAAACCGACAAAATATACATAAAAAGCTTACAATCCTAACATATTGCACTAACTGACATGATATGTCTACAAGCCTCTACCGATGGATATACTGTGATCGGAACAGGGCCTCGACCTACTCATAGCATTTATACATATATACACAAGATGTACACAAAGCTCTAGACCCGGCAACTCTGAAGGGAATGGAGCTTACCGATCAAACTGAACTCGGGCAACACCTAATGAGGAGGTCTACCCGTCTGTGTGTCTGAACCTACACGCATGAAATTCCATGCCCCCAGAAAAGGAACGTCAGTACGAAATAATGTACTGAGTATGTAAGGCAATATACTGAAAGTTGAAATTAAACTGATAATATAACATCTGAAGGCAACTGGAAGTCAAAGAAAATCTGAAGATATGTTTACGTGTTGATGCTGACTCAACTCTCTCAATATAGTAAATAAAATAGTTGTCTGGCTCTCTCTCTCTCTCTCTCTCTCTATATATATATATATATATATATATATATATATATATA